>CM059199.1:45931998-46137591 GCA_030323885.1 Branchipolynoe longqiensis | reverse complement strand
CGATGGTGCACCTGCACAAATGATTCATACTCATAGTGAACAGACCTTGATGTTGATTTCAAGTGTTTGCCTCCCCTCCCTCTGCTCAGACTGGGTTAGCGAGGGCAGGAGAACAGCTAATGGTCATTAATCATCTCAGCTAGTCTTTTGGGTGTCAGGGCGCCCCCCTCCCCTTCCCTCCCCCCTCCCCTCCCCCCCCCCTCACCTCTCCACCCCTCCCTCCCCTCCCCTCCCTCCTTCCCCCTCCCTCCTTCCCCCTCCCTCCTTCCCCCCTCCCTCCTCTCCCCTCACCTCGCCTCACCTCCCCTCCACTCCCCTCCACTCCCCTCCACTCCACTCCACTCACACCCCCTCCCCTCCCCTCTCCCACTCCCTCCACGCCTCATCCCATTTCCATCCCGCCCCCCCGCCGTTCCCTTCCCCTTCTCCTACCCTTCCTCCCCTCCCTCCCCTCTCTCCCCTTTCTCCCCTCCCCCTCCCTCCTCCCTCCCTCCCCTCCACTCCACTTCCCTCTACTCCACTCCCAACCCCCCCCCTCCCCCCCCCTCCCCCCCCCTCCCCCTCCCCCTCCCCTCCCCTTCCCCCCTCCCCCCCTCCTCCCGTCTCCCTCCCCCTCCCTGAACACGGGCTTCACAAGGGTGCCTAATCTGTGATCAAACACAAACACAGACAGCTGGTGGGCCCTGGGTGCATTGAATCTAGCATCATTAAAGCAGGGAGAGCGGGCAATCCCTAGAGACACAAGGTAAAGGCATAGGTACAGAAGGCTTTGAATAATGTACAATGAAGAAAGAATGTTTGTATAAGGCAGTCTCCCACCCCAACCTGTATCCCCTTTTCCTTATTTTCCCCATGCTCTAACCCCCTCCTCCCTCCACTCCCATCCCCTCTCCCCTCCCCCTCTCCCCTCCCCCTCTCCCCTCCCCCTCTCCCCTCCGCCTCAACTCCCCCCTCTCCCCCCTCCCACTCTCGCTCCCGCACTCTCCCTTCCCCCCACTCCCCCCAACCCTACCCCACTCCCCCTCCCCTCCGCCCTCCCCTACCACCACTCCCACCTCCCCCACCTCCCCCTCCCACTCCCCCTCCTACTCTCCCTCCCCATCTATCCTCCGCCTCAGTTTCTCGCTTTTCCTAATTATTTCCCCACATTCTGTTTTATTATTCACTTGCTGTAATGACCCTAGCTCTGAGGACATGTGGTGTGATATCTCTCTGTCTTCCTTTTCCTCTCATGTAATATTCAAATGACATGCACATTGGTTATATGATACATATAATATATATTATAGGTATTGCATATACTATATAATATATAACATACGCATGAACAGTGGCATTGGATGTGGTGATTGAATCAGGGAATCTTTGTAGTGTAATGGTTACCACGCCGTCCCGGAATGGGAAGGAGTGTGGGTTCAAATCCTGCTCTAGGCGCAATATATCCAATTTTCATCACCTCCATGACAATAGTATATATACATATTATATATTGTAATATTATATATTGTATATTATATATGTTACATGCTACATATCATGAATTGTATATACTCTATTATTGTCTTATATGTTATTATACATATATATCGTATATATACTATATACATGTTAATATATATTAATATATCATATTTGATCTTATATACATTACATATCACATATATTATATAATATATATATATACGATTTAGATACTATTTTGTATATATGTTATGCATTATGTATGATATAATATATATACAGTATATAATATATAAAATACATATTATATATCAACCGTTGATATGTTGCTATGTTGTCAATATCTTTGTTGGTAACCCGTACTGTCTTAATAAAAACTGTCTTATTTTTGTTATAAAAAATACAACACTGACATAAGAAATTGTGCATTCTAAATGTTGGCTCTGAGTGTAGCACAAAAACCGCCCCACATCACACCACAGTCACGCACCCGATCAGCACCCATCCTAACCCAATGCCGCTAACCACACGCGATAATACGCCACACAATCACAACCCTTTCGCAATCCACTCCCGCCATTGATTTCATAATGCAAGCGACATGCCAGAGCGGACCGGAAGACTGCCGCTTCTTATCGGATGAACATTTTTTTCTTCTTCTTTTTTCTTCTTTTAAGAAAATATTTTAATGTTTTTATTGAATAAGAAGATTAAAGCATTCTTATTGCCACAGAGCGAGGTTATAATTCGCCACAGCAGGCGTCTTCTCACCGAACTGTTCAAACAGAACTAGTTTACATATTGCTGAGCCCCTCCATGAATTAAATGTAGCCGGCACGCGAAGTGTGAGAGATGTCTAGCAAACAGCAGCTTCGAATGAGCAGATCCTGCTGAATCCATTCATTGGTTACACACTAATGTACCTGCTGTCTATAGCCGTGTTCATTTGTACAGTTAAACCAGTTTAGTTAAAATGGTTTAACTAATCCACCTCACAAACTGGCTACATTAAGCAAACTAGTTGAGGTGACTTAGCACTAAACCGATTTAGCACCCAGTTCACACAGAGATTAAACCAGGGGCCATATGTATGAACAACTTTGTATCGGCTCCGGTGTTAAGGGCCGCCACCGGGTTAGCTAACGCCGGTGTCGGGGTATGTACGGGTCCAAAGCGCAGTGGTGTTAGCTAACCTAGCAGTTATTTATAGATTTGGGGTATCCCTCTGAGCCTGTTCCTGGTGAGCACCGATATTTGCCTATATCACCGCCGATGCTGTGGTGGTGGTGGCGGTGGCGGTGTTAATATCGCTTTGATTTTTGGTTTAATTCTTATTCTGTTAAATATGATAGCATTGAATATATTTTGGCCTAATATATCGGCACCGATGCGGCTGTGGCGGTGGCGTGCGGGCGGCGGCGGAAGCAGTGGCGGCGGCGATTTGTTTTATTTAAATTCGACAATATGAAAATCACCGCCGATGTAGCAGCGGCGTTAATATCGCTTGGATTTTGGTGTTATTTTGAACAAATTTCACTTTTTTACTATGTTATTCTGTTAAATATGATAGCATTAAATAGATTTGGCCCTAATCGGTACCTAACACCACCCTCAAACCTGCTACGGAGTGGTGGTAGCTTACCCAACCTTAAACTCACGGTGTTTGCGTAACACCGCTCCATACATACTGACTTTTCGCCGCTAACCTAGAAATCCAGTCCAAAACCAGTTTTAGCTCGCTAACACCACCCCATGCATATGGCCCCAGATTAGTTCAAATGGTTTAGTTAAACCGGTTTAGCATGTAGGCGTGAACAGGGCTTAAAGTGTTGAGTAACAGTACGGCCATCATAATCTTTTTGGGTATTAATAATATTTTTACAAGTGTGTCGATTGTGGATTTATGGCCTCGCAACATCTGAGGCAATGTTACGACTGGTGCCGACCGACCTGTGACAGTGCGTGCATTCTTGGTGACTTAATAGTGCTGCCTCACAGGGTGAGCGGGTAACTGGCAGCATAACTCGATATCCCACTGACTCTATTGTATTGAGCAAGCAAGTCCTTTCCCCTAATCTATCTACCAATGCCCAGATCCAATCTAGGTAGTGCTAAGTATCAATTTTGTGTGTCATTTGTTTGACTCGGTTGAGGATCGAACCAATGACCTCCCTCACGGGAAGCCAGCGGGCGTTGATGCAGGGGTGCCTTCTACTGAAATAGAATGTGCGGCTTCCACATATCTGTAGGCTGTTTAGTAGTCATCATATGTGGGGAAGTGATTTCAGGGGGGGGGGGGGGGATAACATGATGTGGTACTATATCCACTGGTTTATGACCAATCAGGCAAAGTACACCTCTCAACTGCATCCCTCTAGGGTGTTATCACTGTCAGCCAGCCAGAGAGGTGTCCACCCCCTGGAGGAATTCTAATCAGGTCAGTCAGTAGCCACGTTAAAGTGTATAGTGGTGTTCTCTGTGGCGGGGTGGTTAGAGTGTATGACTTTTTTCTAGGTCAGACTCCTAATCTGAAGGTTGGTGGTTCGATTCCCCGTGCCCCCACCTCTGCCAATTTGGATTTCCACTGCTGTGTATAACTTACAGCGACATCAAAGGCCAGTGGCTCTCATACCATGTCTATGTGGTATGGGAGGTTAAAAATCCCTTGGGTCAGTAAAAGTGTAGGCTCGGGCTTTCTATCGACAAACTGTCTAATGGTGAAAACAAGCCTATTCAGGCTTATCCATGATAGGCAGTATAAATCTTCAACAACAACAAAGCATAAATAGAAGGGGAACATGTAGTCTATATATATTCCTCCTTTGGGGCATTGGGGGAGTGCTCCCCCCCCCCCCCTCTCCTAGTGGTGCAGTACAATAAAGTCATCATGAGTGTGCACTGTCATAAGACCTGAAACAGCAAATAAGCAAAGTTTCATGTAATTGACAGAGCATGACTTCTACTGGTAACAAGCTAAGCTGCCATGTATATATAATATATACACATACATATATATATATACACATCTATATATATACATATATTGGGCTCCCGTCCTGATATGACCTTAGATGTTGCTAGGACGTAAAACAACAACAAACAAACAATATATCGGTCTAAATGATGACATTATTGGGCTCAATGATGAAATCTACATATACATGTACATATGTACACATATACACACATACACACATATATCTACATATACATGTATCTACATGTATATATGCATATAATATATGTATATATGCGTATATATACGCGTATATATACGTATCTACACATATGTATGTGTATATATGCACATATATGCATGTATATGTATATAATTATGCAAATATATGCGTATATTAGTTAATAATTATGCATATGTGTGTGTGTATATCCATATATTGAAAACAAGTCTATTCAGACTTATCCATGATAGGCAGTATAAATCTTCAAGAAAAAATGTTGCACATGCTCTATGCGCCCAGTTTTGGAAATTGTCCAATTCTCAACCTTTTTCACTCTTACAAGCTGTAAGTAAATACCACAAAAACAAAGGTATCTAGCCAAGCTAACTAACAGTAACACTAATCTTTTTGTGTGTGTGTCTCTCTCTCTCTTCTGAAACTCATTGAACGAAAATGGGGATGCGATTTTGAGGTCCCACTAAATTATTAATTGTCTGGAGATTTTATCAGCAGTGGGTTATTAGGTCAGATCTAAGATATGGGTGGTGGTGAAGAATCAGCTCCTCAATCGTGCACGCATATGGAGGTGTGCTCCTTTAAGAACAGCTCTACTTATAATTCGACCGGGCACGGTGGCCGAATCGGTAGAGCACAGGCCTCCCATCAGGGAGGTCAATTCCCAGTCGTGTCAAACCAATGACTTACAAAATTAATATTTGTCGCTTCCTAGCTTGGTGCTCGGCATTAATAGGATAGGGCAAGGATTGGTTAGCTCTGTGTCAGGATAATGTGACTGAGTGGGATATTGGGTCATGGTGCTGATGGCCTGATTCCCCCAGTGGGCCAGCACTATGAAGTCACCATGAGTGTGCACTGTCACAAGTCAGTATCCGTGCTGATATGACCTTAGATGTTGCCAGGACGTAAAACTCGTACAACCAACCAACCTTATAATTCACACTCGCCTATTGCATTTCTCTTCAATCGTCTGGATGCTTCACAACCAATGTCACCCCGTCATGGGATGACCTTTACATGTTGCTGGGACTATAAACCCCAATAAATATGAAGTTAAACAACCAGGTGCGATGCTCAAGTGAGAAGGGCGTTGCTTCGTGGAGTGGAAGGTGATGGGATCGATCCTGGGCTCAGTCAAACCAATGACCGGCAACATGTATATTTGTAGCTACCTGGCCATCATCGGCATTGTCCTGTCGGTCGCTATGCGACAAAGACTGCTTTCATTACTTGACTGCCGGTCTCCATTTAGCTCTCTGCTGTGAGATTGATGTCCATGAGTCAGTCTTAATGTCTCTCAGCTTCAGGTTTCTGGCCTTACATTCGGGATTAATACGAGCTAGGGCTACGTTAGCTTAGTGTTAGAACAATGTGTTTGAATAGGGTGGTGAAAGTAAAAATTAAGACTTGTTGCTATCTAGCCTTGCATTCAGCATTATTAGGATAGGGCAAGGAGCAGTGGAACAAGGAAGACCAATTGTCAGCGAGTGACAATTCCCTTGCTTAATCAACTAATGTACACATTTAAAAAAAAGATCCCCGACCAAGTCAAACCAAACACTTACACAATTTGCCTAGTTCTTGGCGTCACTATGATAGAGCAAGGATTGTTTTTGTTCAACATCAGTATAATATAACTGAGTTTGATGTCACGTCCTGGTGCCGTCGGTATCGTATCCCAGTGGGGGCGGCACAATGAAGCTACCATACCTGTGCATTGTCACAAATCAGTACCAATCCCGCTTTGACCTCAGATGTCAGAGCGTAGAACACCAAGATATGTAATTAAACTAACCCTTTGATGTGCACTATGTGCTTCAGAAGACCCCTGATCTTTGATTTGGTGTTAAACTTTGTTTTGAGTGGTAAAACACTGTGATGGTAAGTGATCCGTTGTCATGGCATCGGTGCATTTGCAGTCCTTGAGGCTGCATGCTCCTAATGTATTTTAAAACATGCGCCATCAGCGTTTTGTACCGAGCGCATGTCACCTCTGTGCAGACTGAGCGATAATACCCTGATACATGTGATGTGCTGCCCGAACTATCCAAGAAAAGCCATGGAAAACACTCCCAACCTGCAGATGGCGCTAATTAAACAAGTCTCTGCAACGTCGGAATAACATGTGCATTCTAGTTCTAGAAGTATGCTTTTGTATGCGTCTGCACTGTATCAGGTTAGGAGCTACGTACATAGGTGGGCATTGATAGGGTGATTGCATCAGGGAGCCTAGGTGGTGAAATGGCTAGCACGCTAGCCCCGGAATGGCAAGAATTTTGGCTTCGAAAAACCTGCTCTAGGCATAATATTTCCCATTTTCATCATTTTATGAGACTGGTTGCTACGTGCTGTATGGTTGTTTGTTTGTTGTTGTTTTATGTCCTAGCAACATCTAATGTCATATCAGGATGGGTACCGACTTGTGACAGTGCGCACTCATGGCAACTTTATAGTGCTCTCCTACTGGGAAATCAGGCTGCCGGCACCATGACCTGGTATCCCAGTCAGTCACATTATCCTGACACTGAGCACAGCAGTCCCTGCCCTGTCCTAATAATGCTGAGCACCTGGCTAGGAAGCGACAAGTATCACTTTTTAAGTCATTGGTTTGACTCGACCAGGGTTCGAACCCACAATGTATGGTTGTTGAACTTACCCAGCGTAGGTATCTGCAAGTGCATTGTCTGTAGGTATCTTTGTAATGTAATGTATGTATGTAATTATAACAACACATACTTAATAACACACCAGTATATACATTTGATATGGACGTTCTAGATAAATGTTTTGCTTTTGGAAATTTGCTGTTTTTGTCAGACTATAGGCAGCTTTCACGAAAGCGGATGAAACTGATTTTGGTAACCAGATGGCATGGCCAAATGAGTTGAGCGTTCGTCTCCTGTTTTGGGAGATCGGGGGATCCAAACCCATGAGTTTGTGGGTTCGAACCCTAGTCGAGTCAAACCAATGACTTAAAAATGTATACCTGTCGCTTCCAAGCCAGGCGCTTGGCATTATTAGGATAGGGCAAGGACTGGTTGGGTCAGTGTCAGGATAATGTGACTGGATGGGATATCAGGTCCTGGTAGCCTGGTATTCCAGTGGGGCAGCACTATAAAGTTGCCATGCATGTGCACTGTCACAATTCGTTACCCGTCCTGATATGACCTTAGATGTTGCTAGGACATAAAACAACAACAAACAAACTAATTTTGATTATCTCCACAACCCACACTGTCTCCAGTTAGCCTATATTTAAAGACAGTAACAGTACCCATCCATGAGTGCGGCAGTTGTAGGCGTGGCCAGGCGACCCGAAACGAGTGAACTGGATATAGTGACGTAGATAAACTAGTTAACACACGCAGGAGGAAGCACAGGGTGACTCTGATTGATTTATATGCAGATACTCCTGTGTTATATAGTCGATATATAACCGGATCCTCAGGTGGTCAATCGGACCAAACCGGAAGTGTTGACATTAGTGCCGGCGAACCTTCCTTCCCCGACCGTCTTTAAGGAGGGTGGGAGGTTTAGGTGGCTCAACTCTGAGATATTACCCACATAAAGAGGATTTATATACATTATATGCATTTATTCTATATGAACACCACCTCCTTGCACCAGGGAATCAAATGCTTAATGCTCCTTATATGGGCATTTGATCGACCCACCCCACAGTCGCTTTGACGGTGAAATCGACTGTGGTAAGCTTGTCTTTCAAAGGCGCTGAAATCCCCGATACCGGTTTGTAAAATAAAATCTTCACATGTCCTGTATAAGTAATGTCTCGTCTATATATAAAAAGTGGATAGAATTTCTGCTGCCCCGCTCTGAATTCCAACTACAAAATAGGGCAGTGTGAACAAGTGAATCCTCACCTGAATAACTCCTGTCTCATACACTAGGTGGCGCCTGGTTAGGTAAATATTGCACCTTTCATACAAAAAAAAATACTTTTATGAGATAAATATATTAAACTGCTCGTCATAATCTGACAGCATAGGCTTCTTTCTGCATGAACAGCTTCTATTAAATTGACTCAGTATTTTTTTCTATGTGGCAATACATGCTCAATAAGTGCATTAGTATCTTAAGTTAAATATGTAGAATCAAATTTAAATAATTGTTTTATTTAAACAAAATTGATGCTTCATCACACTATGAATCTTTAATTGCATACACACCAATACAGATTAGTCGGGTGATTGTTGGAGTTTTACGTCCACTTTCCATCTAAGGTCATATCAGGATATGTACTGACTTGGGACAGTGCACATTCATGGTGATTTTATACTGGGGAGACCAGGCTGCCAGCACCATGACCCAATATCCCACTCAGTCACATTATCATGACACTGAGCTAACCAGGCCTGGCATTATCCTATTAATGCCGAATGCCAGGGTAGGAAGCGACAAGTATCAATTCTATAAGTCATAACCAATAAAGAAGACCGGCTTTCAATGACAATGTCCCATTTACTAATGATGCGCGAAAAGGAAGAAGGGAAGGCGGGGGTGGGAAAAAAGGCGTTTATTAACGCCTCAACAGAGCATACAGAGGAACAGGTAACACAGGCTGAGGAGGTACAACTAAGAGGAAGGGGCTCATGAGGAGCAATCAACAGGCTCGAGAGGAGCAATACAGTGAGCAATGCAGTGAGGGGCTCATGAGGAGCAGAAGAGATCAATAGGAGGGGCTCATAAGGAGCAATGTCAGAGTTCTGGTAGAGGGGGGGCCGAGGAGCCCTCCGCCACAGAGGGAGGAGGGTACAGGAGGGAAAGTTGGGTGGGTGGGTGGAGGAGAAGAAGGCAGAGATCTGGAAGGCGGCATGAGGGCGAGTGCCTGAGGGAGGCCGGCGGGCGGCCTTATAAGGGAAGGGGGGGCGCGGGCGACAGCAGGTGAGTTGTGAAAGCTGCCGGCCCGGGGGAGGGCGAGTGAGAGTGAGCAGCGGGCGTCGGGTGAGGCGCGAATGCTGCGCGACACGGGGGCGGGGGAGGAGGCGGCGCGCGGCGGGGTCTGGTGAGGTGTGAGCGCAGCGCGACAGCGCGGGGCGGGGGAGGGTCTCTTCCTCTCCTCGCATCAAGCGTAATGCTTCGCATTACGACCGATGCGCGAAAAGGAAGAAGGGAAGGCGGGGGTGGGAAAAAAGGCGTTTATTAACGCCTCAACAGAGCATACAGAGGAACAGGTAACACAGGCTGAGGAGGTACAAATAAGAGGAAGGGGCTCATGAGGAGCAATCAACAGGCTCGTGAGGAGCAATACAGTGAGCAATACAGTGAGGGGCTCATGAGGAGCAGAAGAGATCAATAGGAGGGGCTCATAAGGAGCAATGTCAGAGTTCTGGTAGAGGGGGGGGCCGAGGAGCCCTCCGCCAAAGAGTAAGGAGAGGGCTCGAGGCGCGCCCGAGGCGAGGGTAGGGGCGCCCGAGGCGGGGGCCTGGGGAGGCAGGGCTGGGTGAGAGGGAGGTCCGGGGCCTACGTGGAGGGGGAGCGGGCGGCCAAAAAAGGGAGGCCCGCTCCTGAGGCCTGGGGGGAGGAGGTCCGGCGAGGGTCGATCAGGGGGGCAGCGAACTCCTCAGGGCTGGGCGGGGTGGGAGTCGGGGGCGGGTCAGGCGGGTTCATGAAGGCGGTGTCGTGAGCGCCGGTGGCTGGGCTGTCCGGGGAGGGTCCCTCGTGAGGCTGGGCCGTGTCGTCCGAGGTGTGAGGTGCGAGGTGGTGAACCCCGGCTTCGTCTGGGCGGCGTTTCGATTGGTGGTCGCTGAGGGGTTGTCTGTGGTCGTGGTCTGGGCAGAGGGTTTCTCGTGGGGCTGGGCTGGGCTGTGGTCTGAGGTGTGAGGTCCGAGGTGATGAACCCCGGCTCTGACTGGGCGGTGCTGCGGTCGGTGGATGCTGGGAGGTTGTCGGTGGAAGTCGCGGGGCTGTCGGCAGTGGTGAGGGTGAGGTGCCGGGAGGGGCCCCCTGGGCCGGCCGGGGGGGGGCCGGGGGATCAAAAATCCGCCGAGGCGGCCGGGGTCTGGCGCTCACGGGCTTGCTTGGTGAGGCATTCGGCCTCACAGTGCCTAGTTAATATGCGCCGCACGTTGGCGCAGTAGGTGCAGATGTGCCGGCGCCTGTCTCCCACCTCGCCGTGGGCCTCCCCGATGTGGGCCCGATCGCACGAGGTGGGATCGCGGTTCCAGGCGGGGCAGGGGGCCCCGTGAGTGTGCCTATCGTAGGCGGTGAGGGTGTCGACTTGGGGCCGGGGCAGGTGTGTGCCTCGGGCCCATTCGCCTCGGGGCGAATCCTCGCCTCGGGAAGCTGGTGTTGCCGGAGGGGTGGGCGTGGTGATGGAGTCCATCCTCAGTGTGTTGAGGGTCACCGGGTCATGCCATCCGTGGGGGAGCCTCCCGTCCGCTATCCAGGTGAAGATGGCCTCGGAGTAGCGGCGGACGGTAGGCCACGGATGCACCAGGATATCCCTCATCACGGTGAGGTGGTGGTGGCGTAGGCCCTGGAGGGAGTGCTCGGGGAAGGCTGGATGGCCGGCGAGGGTGAGGAGGGCGAGGTTATATTCATCGCGGGTGGCCTCCCCTCTCTTCACCGGCTTCCGCTCAGGGCCCCTCTCGACGAGGTCCGAGGGGAAAATGTATCCCGAGGGGATGCCTTGGCGCCTGCCGGCGCGCTGCGCCTCGGCGGAAGCGAGGATGTCTCAGACGGCGTCGGCCGCGGATGCTGGGGTGTAGTCCTCGGCGACGTCCTGGAGGTAGGCCGGGGGGGGCGTGGGCCCGCCTCGGGCGGCGAGGCGGTCGTACTGCTGGTAGTGGGGGTGGGCTGCCCCGGGCAAAGTCGCTTGAGGTGGGGGCGTCCATGCGCGTAGTGAGGCGCTGCAGAGCCTGGAGTATGATGGCTGTGTCGGCGCCCGAGGTGGCCGAGGGGGAGGCCGGGGCCGGGGATGTTGAGGCATCGCCGGGCGAGCCCGAGGTGGGCCCCGGCATGGCCCGGGCGGTGATCCTGGAGCTCTTTTGCGGCCTCTTCCCTTTCCGTGTCCGGGCATGGTGCAGGAGCCTGAGGCGGGGCAGCGGTCCGAGGAGGAGCTTGGAGGAGAAGAAGGGCAGAGAGCTGGAAGGCGGCAGGAGGGCGAGTGCAGAGGGGGGCCAACGGGCGGCCTTATAAGGGAAAGGAGGGCGGCGGCGACAGCAGGTGAGTGTGAAAGCTGCCGGCCCGGGGGAGGGCGAGCAGCGGGCGTCGCGTGAGGCGCGAATGCTGCGCGACACGGGGGCGGGGGAGGAAGCGGCGAGCAGCGGGGTCTGGTGAGGTGTGAGCGCCGCGCGACAGCGCGGTGCGGGGGAGGGTCTCTTCCTCTCCTCGCATCAAGCGTAATGCTTCGCATTACGACCAATGCTATTATTCGCCAATCATCCGCTAGGTGGCCTCTCACTCAGTATCCAGGCAGATTGCAGCATTTGCCTATTCTTCGGGAATCCCATTATTAGTTAATAGGGAGATGAGAAGTGGATTGGAATACAGCGCCCCCTATATCCCCATCCTGATATGACCTTAGACGTTGCAAGGACGTAACACCCCCCCCCCCCCCATGTCAATCCGCGGAAGGTTTGTTATGCTTTGTGGATGCGCCGTGTCTATTGCGAAATAATGAGTTATTTATTGATATCAGCTTAAAACCATGAGTTTTAAAGTTGCATAGTTAGTTGGTTTTGAGATGCCCAGTATCCATCCATGAGTGCGGCAGTTGTTCGGTTGGTTTGGTTGTTGGAGTTTTTACGTCCTGGCAACATCTGAGGTCATTAGGATAGGCACCGACTTGTGACAGTGCGCACTCATGACGACTTTATAGTAGTGCTGCATTGGGAGACCAGGCTGCCAGCACCATAACCTGATATCCCACTCAGTCACATTATCCTGACACTGAGCCAATTAGTCCTCATCCTATTCTAAACACACACAGCACCTGGCTAGGAACCGAAAAGTATCCATTTTTTTTTGTAATTGGTTTGACTCGACCAGGGTTCGAACCAAAACAGGAGACGGGCGCTCAACTCATCCGACCATCCCGTCTGGTCAGTTTCATTATGGGTGTAGTTGGCGCTGCATTACAACCCTCCTCTGCGAGGAGATGCTCAGAAGCTCTCGGGCACCAAGATGCAATCCTTCCAACACTGCCCATCCCGGGTGATTTGCTTCCAGTACAACAGGACTCGATTGCAGCTTGCCCATCTCCAGTCCGGGCCTTATCGGAGGACAAACAAACAGCATCCTCACAAAATGAGTTCGCAAAGATGCACTTAATGCCTGGCGCAGACCGTCTGCAAATGAGCGCCGATCTAGACTCAACAGTATGTTGCTCTTCTTCCCGACTATTCATAGATCAGTATCACTTTGGAGAGAACCCGGACGCGGTGGCCGAATCGGTAGAGCGCAGGCGTCTTGTGTGGAAGGTCGGGAGTTCAATTCCCGGTCGAGTCAAATCAATGACTTATAAAATTGATACTTGTCGCTTCCTAGCCAGGCTCTCACCTTTATTAGGGCAATGACTGGCTCAGCGTCAGGATAATGTGACTGAGTTGGATATCAGGTCATGGTGCTGACGGCCTGGTTTCCCAGTTAAAATAAACCGTATGTCAAACAGTATAAAGTCACCATGAGTGTGCAGTCACAAGTTGGTACACATCCTGATATGAGCTTAGATGTTGCCAGGACATAAAACCCCAACAACCAACCAACCATCAATTGATATCAGGTTGGAGGGAAACACTTATCGACATTGGATTCTACATATCTAATATAGATACTGCTAAACTTATTAAACAATTATTGCTAGATAGGACCACTGGGTTCCATTAAATTGACATGTTTCTGCTCAAGCCTATGGGGTCAGAATTCCTAAATTAATGTTGCATATTTATACTACAAATATATCTGAAGTTAGTCATTTAAAATAAATGGTATGGCAAACTAAAGTAAAGTAGATCATAGCAATCACTGTACACTATTTATATTTAAAAAAGTCAATAAACCCAAAACCATCGGACTTAGCAAATTTAAAACTAAATTAACATTGATTATAACGACAAACCGCAACTTTAAAGCTAAATTAGCATAGATTATAACGACAAACTGCAACTTTGAAACTAAATTAACGTAGAATATAACGATAAACCGCAACTTTAAAGCTAAATTAAAGTAGATTATAACTATAAACCGCAAATTTAAAACTAAATTAACGTAGATTATAATGATAAACCGCAACTTTAAACAGGGATGCCAGTCTTCCACTAATTAATGGAATTCCAATAATTTCCAAATTTCTCCTTTTTTCATTTAATAACTTTTTATTAATCTTTTAGACAATTTGGGATGACTTAGATTTTTAGAATTTGGCAATGTCCATGCATATCCATTACTACCGATTTTTTTTCAAATTCGATTTTCTATACGTTTTACAAAATTTGGGACATCTAAATTCTTTTGTTTTTGTTTTGTTTTTCAGATAGACAATTTTCAATAATTCCACTAATTTTCAGTAGAGATTTCTACTGGAAAATCTTTAATGGAACTGGCAAAATATGACGAATTTGGTGTGATGTGATTGGTCAAGATTCGAAAACGACTTTCTCATAAGGCTAAGCACTGACACCACCGGTGGCGCCTCCTGTCACATTACGAGAATGCTACAATCAATACTGAGCCTACCCGGTCAGCGGCGGTTGTTTTCTGCTAATTTCATCAACCCGAACTGGCATCACTGTTTAAAACTAAATTAACGTAGATTATAACGATAAACCGACTATATTTTATTCAAAAATATAACAGAAACTCAAAATCATTGGATTATAGAACTTTTAAGAAGGAAGCTTGAGGAAGAGTGATTTGATGAGGGAGGGGGGCGTTATGTGGTTATTAATATTATGCCTTTCTCATGGTCATATCCGCCAATCCCCCATGGAGTACTTGTCCCGCTAGGTGGCGCCATTCTCTGCGCTGTAGTGACCGGCGTCAGGCGGTCATGTAGGAGTAGGTCAGTAACTGACAACAGCGCGCCATTAACGCCTCGTCTTCGCTGAGTGATGACGTGGCTTATCCTCAGCACTGCACCCCTCCTAGCGGGGTTAATGTGAACCACAACCCCTCCGACATTAATCCACCCATTCACGACGCCTTTCGGCGATGCCTCACTGTTTTACAAACAAAACAATATCACTTTAATAAAATACAACAACACTAAAAATATCACCTTTAAAAAATACTGATAGCTGCATAGTCCGATGAAGCATCACATTTTCAAAACGAAAACTCTCACCTAGATTTCATTCTACATATCCAACTTAGGTACTGAGACACTTATTGAACATTTGTTGCCAAATAAAAGGGAATACTGAGGCAATTTTATAGAACATGTTGTTTTTAAAGCCTATGGCATTAGAGTTTTGGGGTGCTTGCCCAAACTACTTTTGCATGCATGTGATTCAAATATCTCCAAAGTTAGCCATTTAAAATAATATTTACCGGTGTACACGTTGCACCGGAAACATGGGTAAATATATAATTATTGACGATTATTATTAACTGAATTATAATAGTTATCCCAGGAAAATGGCCGAAACTCAAAACCATCGGACTAAGCAACTTTAAGCAAACAAATTAAAATACAAGATCATTTCTTTGCTGAGAATTTTGCGGACTGAATTTAATTCAATGAATGAGAATCACGATGGGGATTTAAATCCTGATGGGAGCTATCAAAAATAATTATTATCTCTACATGATAAGCGAAGTAGGAGATTAAGAGACACGCCCCAATAGGGGCTTTCCTCGTTGTTGTCTGCTAGTCTCTGGCAAAAAGAAAACTGAAGCTATGATTCTGGGCCTATATGCATGGAGCGGTGTTAGTGAGCCAAAACGCGTTTTGGACGGGATTTTTAGTTTAGCGGCGAAAAGTCGCTATGCACGGAGCGGTGTTACGGAAACACCGCTGGTTTAAGATCGGGTTCGCTAACACCACTCCATAGCTGGGTTAAGGGTGGTGTTAGGGACCGATTAGGCCCAAATCTATTAAATGCTATCATATTTAACAGAATAACATCCTCAAAAAGTGAAATTTGTTCAAATTAACTCCAAAAACGAAGCAATATTAACGCCGCAGCTACATTGGCGACGTTATTCATATTGTCGAATGTAAACAAAACAAATCGGCAGCGATATTGGCAAATAGCGGTACAGAAACAATTAAATTTGATCAAATTAAATCAGAAATCGAACCGATATTAATGCCGCCACCGAAATTTGGTCAAATTAAACCAATAATCGAAGCGATATTAACACCGCCGCCGCCGTATCGGCGGCCATATTGTCAAATAGCGGTGCTCGCCAGGAACAGGCTCAGAGGGATTTCCCAAATCTATAAATAACTTACATGTTGGCACCGTACATACCCCGTGACCCATTTCCCATAACCCGAACGCCGCCCTTAACACAGGAGCCGATAAATACTTCTTCATGCATACGGCCCCTGGGTGTTTGCAACCAGACGGGATGGCTGGATCAGTAAGCACACTGGCAGGCTTTCCGTGTTGGCTGTAATGGGTTAGATTTGACGTTCAATAATCGATGATAAAAATCAATGTGCTCTAGAAGCATCGTTAAATAAAACAAAAACCAAAAAATGTAATGGGTTAGACCTAGACTTAGAGCCGGGTGGTTTGAGTCAAACCACTGACTTACTAAATTTGATACTTGTCACTCACTTGCATTAGGACGATTCGGCAAGAATGGTTGACTCAGAATCATAATTTGACTGAGCGGGATATCAGGTCATGGTGCCAATATGACTCACTGTTGGGCAACACTGTAAAATCAACATGAGTGTTCATTGCCACAAATAGATTCCCATCCTGAGATGACCTTCCACGTTGCTAGGACATGAAACCATAAAACTCAAAACCAACATGTTTATGCACTCAGTAACATAATTAGCCTGAGCAGAATATCAGGTCATGGTGCCAATATTACTCACTTTTGGGCAACACTAGAAAATCAACATGGGTGCTCAATGCCACAAATGGATTCCCATCCTCAGATGACCTTCGATATTGCTAGGACATAAAACCATAACAATCAAAACTAACATGTTTATGCACTCACTGACATAATTAGCCTAAGCGGAATATCAGGTCATGGTGCCAATATTACTCACTTTTGGGCAACACTAGAAAATCAACATGGGTGCTCATTGACACAAATGAGATGACCTTCGATGTTGCTAGGACATGAAACCATAACAATCAAAACCCAACATGTTTATGCACTCAGTATCATAATTAGACTGAGTGGAATATCAGGTCATGGTGGCAATATGACTCACTGTGGGGCAACACTATAAAATCAACATGGGTGCTCAATGCCACAAATGGATTCCCATCCTCAGATGACCTTCGATGTTGCTAGGACATAAAGCCATAACAATCAAAACCCAGCATGTTTATGCACCCAGATGTGGAGCAGGAGTCCCTCTTAGTCCTTTCCTTAAAACTTACGTTGAATCCATAAACAAATGGTTTCTGGTGATCAAGCTGTATAGGCATCTTGCTGCACATTGTTATTTCATGACCGACCACAACAATACTTATATTCACAATTACCTGGATCGAATATGACTAGTTGTAATGTGCATAACTGGAAACAACCTATTCGCTAGTAGTTACTTACGGCCCAACCATGGTCGGAGATTCTCGGTGGTACCATTCCTAATATGACCTTAGATGTTGTCAGGACGTAAAACTCCAACAACTAATCTATCCTAATAATGCTGAGCCCCTGGCTAGGAAGCGGCAAGTATCAATTTTGTAAGTCATTGGTTTGACTGGACCGGGAATTACACTGCGCTCTACCGATTCGGCGGTCCGGTCCTGATATGACCTTAGACGTAAAACAACAAACAAAACCAATTTGGCCACCGCGTTCGGTACCTGACTTTCAGTTTCAAGTTTCAGCTTAATAGCTGTGGGATATGAGCAGGGGAATGGGAGGGTGGACTTGTCCGCCACACTGGAAATTTCGCCAGATTAAGCCTCTGTCACACATCACCAGATTGAGCAATGGACAGAATTGTCTAGTACTGGCGTCATAAGTATCAAAATGTATTAAAATGTGTCAAAATGTTGTGATATCGGGTCAAAGGCCACTGGACGGACGGACATGAAACGGACATGAAATGGACATGAAATGGGCATGAAATGGACATGAACGGATAGCCAATGGACGGTAAGCAGACTAAACAAACTCAAACCAGACAAGAAACGTATACATCAATCCGGCAGCACCCTTTCAAAACTTGTACGGACACAAACCGGACTATCAACGGACTTTGTTCGGTTTCTTTCCATTTCCTCCAATCCGGTGATTTGTGACAGGGGCTTTACTCTTATCAATATTTCTTTTTCTAAACACAAAAAAAAACCTTTCGAAAGTGACGTATTTCACACACACAAATAACCGGTGAGTTGCTAATAAAATTGGGCCAGCCCTGTTAACCGAGTCATAAATGTGAGTCGGGCTTGCCCGTGTTGAGTCCCCGTTGAAGGGCGACCTTTACTTGTGGAATGTGGGACAGAGGACAGTAACCATCGTTTTAAACATGGCACCATCGTGGACAAACAAAGTGGAGATACTGGCGGGAACATGGCCCCAAGCAAGTGAACACACGTCGGAACAGCGCGATAAACAAAGTGGGATGGTACCCACGTGTGCCTCATATCACCGCGCTGGCTGAATCGGTAGAGCGCCGGCCTCGCGTGTGTAAGATCGGGAGTTCGGTTCCCGGTCAAGTAACACCAATGATTTATCAAATTGATACTTGTCACTTCAAAGCCTGGCGCTCAGCATTAATAGGATAGTGCAAGGACAGGCTGTCGCACACAGTCACATTATCCTGATACTGTGCTATATGATCACGGTGTTGGAGGGCTGATCACGCAGTGGGACACCACTATAAAGTTGCCATGACTGTGCACTGTCACAAGTCAGTACACTTCCGTATATGACCTTAGATGTTGCTAGGATGTACAACAACAAAACCAAAACAAAATAAAAATCTGCCACAGCTCCTCCTACATGTTTGGCTTGATGGCGTCTCCGGCATTAAAGCTGTATAGTCCGATAAAAGCATCAAATTGTCTAAAATAAAAAACTCATCTAGATTAGAACCTATATATCCAACTTAGATACTGGCACACTTATTATATATTTGTTGCTGCGTACAAGTGCATACTATGTCAATTTAATAGAACCTGTTACTGTTGAAACCTATGGGATCAGAGTTTTGGCAAGCATGCCAACATTATTTTTGCATGTTTACACTTCAAGTATGTCTGAAGTTAGTCATTTTAAGTCATAGTTATTTCAAACTAAAGTAAGGTAGATTATAACAATCAAATTAATATATTTACCTCAGAAAAATGACAGAAGGGTCATTCTCAGAAGTTGTGTACCAATACTGTGACATCAGTACCATAAATCAAAATGCTGTCAAAGTCCTATATACAAGCTTCCTCAATGTGTATGCCGTTTTGCATCTGAATAATTGAAAATAAACATATTCTGACATTTTTAAGTAGGTCAAATGATGCTCACACTGGGTAAATACCATTATAGCATGGAAACCAATCTGATGCCAACATCAAATATTTTCCACCCAAAGCTTGATATTTTTAGGACATTTTATATGCCACTTACTTTATAAACAGTAGTAATAATAAGTTGAAACCTCATTGCTATGGTTTTGTCTTATTTGTGAATATTAAAGAGAAAAGCAAAAAAATATTAGCAAGGTAACAGTCAAAGTGGAATCAACAATGTTACACAAATGTTTGGCTCAAATTTCAATGTTATGGGGCAATTTCAGGATTTATCTTTTACTATACCATAACTGGGTCCATGGACAGTGTCAACTGGTGAAAATAGTTCCTATACTGTGGCTGTACTCAGTGTTTGATACAGAGTTTCATAGTACTTGCAAATGGAAATGAAATGTTACGGTGTTAATGACTCCAGAAAAGGCTAACTATTTCATGATTTGTATAGAAATAAATGTCTTTAAGTTAATGAAGACACTGTATATGACCATTTGAAGTGAAGTGTGCTGTTGTTCAGAGGTTTTCATTCAGTTTGTGACACTTTATTTTCAATGCTGTTGAAAATGTCACAAATTAGTGATGTAATTTTTTATTTATTTAGCTACATCCATCCTAATAAGATACATAATACACAATATTAACATTTACTTTTGATCTAAAATATCTTCCACAATATTGGGCTAAATGATGAAATCTAAATATTGACACTCCAATAATGGGTTTCTTTGAAATATGCATTTCAAGTAGACTACCTCAAGTGGTACACAGTTTCTGAGAACGACCCAGAAACTCAAAACCATCGGACTATGCAGCTTTAAGTAAACATTCACCTCCATCGGGCATTCCCACCCTTATATGGCGAATCAGCAGTGGTTCAGGACCAGATGTTCTGTACCGTTGCCCAACCCTACTATAACCCAGAGGTGGCAGCACCGGTCTCACTGCACATTGCCAGGGCCGTATCTAGCGGGAGAGGGAGTGGTCTCAGGTGTGCCCCCCCCCTCCCTCCAACCGCCCCCGAATCTCCCCCCCCCCCAACCCCCTCCCTACCCCCCCAACCTCTCCAAACCCCGCCAACCCCTCTCACAAATCCCGGTATATAACCTTCCTGAAATTCCCAGTAATGGCATTTCAGAACCTATAGATTTCAAAATTTCCTGGGCGGTAGGGGGAGGGGGAGGGGGGGGGGGAAACTTACACCCAGAGCTCCCTCCCCAAATAACCCCAGCCTTCGGCACTCGTTCGTTCGAAGAATATATCTGCAACCCCAAACAAATTTCACTTCTAAACAAAGATTCCTAGATACGGCCCTGGTTGATGTCTATCACATCAGTAGTCTGGGTTAAGCGCCCCAGATGCCCTCATACATACTCATTATCCTTGCGATCAGTTACTTATCCTGGCAGGTGCGTGGGCGGGTCCTAACTCCAGCTCAGGTCCGTTCTCATTAGTAAGGCATGCCTCCTCACACTCACCCACTCCATCGTTTATCTACACTGACATCCAATCACACGTCTGAAAGTCATTCTCTACATCGTCAGTCCATTCTTTATTGCACGTCTCAGTTACCTTATCAGTGTTATTACCCTCGATAAATGTAGAATTAATGAGGTATCGTGAACAAAGAAAGAGTAAGCAAATAATAGAGGTGATTGACATGGCTTAAAATCACCATCACTCACTGCCTAGTTATTAAAGTTGCATAGTCCGATGGTTTTGAGTTTCAGAAATTTTCTGAGATAAATACAGTAGGTTGATCGTTATAATGTACCTTACTTTAGCTTGAAGTAACATTTATTTTAAGTGGCTAACTTTTGAGATATTTGAAGTGCAACCATGCAAAATTAATTTAGGCAAGCTTGCCAAAACTCTGACACCATAACATTCTGCAATAACATGATCTATTCAATTGCTTGACTATTCCCTTCTGTGTGGTGACAAATGCTTAATAAGTGCATCAGTATCTAAGCTAGATATGTAGAACCAGATTTAGATTATTGATTTGGTTTTGAAAATTTGATGATTTGATCGGACTATGCAGCTTTAAACCCAGATAGAATGGTGTATTGGACTGGTTCAGTCAGAGGTGGTCTGAATGGGGGACTTCAGTGGCGACGCGAACGGCAGGAATTTGAACTAAAAATTCGGAAGTGGGCCTAAACAGCACACTGTAACACTTCAAACTCAATGGCTATGAGGAATCTTCATACAGAAGAAGTCAAATATCTCTAAAACCACACCACCTAGAGACAAACCGCTTGGTACACATATAGAAAACATATTCAATGAATAGATTATATTAAATTTATACGGTTAGGGTTCTGCATTTCTATTAATTTTGAATAAAATAAATGTTTTGCACTGCGCGTACCGGCAAACTCAATGCATTGTCAATGGCCGTGAGCAATCTTGAATTATATTCATACAGAAGAAGTGAAATATCTCTAAAACCACAACACCTAGAGACAAACTGCTTGGTAGACATATAGAAAACATATTCAACGAATAGATTATATTAAATTTATAAGGTTAGGGTTCTGCATTTCTATTAATTTTGAATAAAATAAACGTTTTGTACTGCACGTATGGCAAACTCAATGCATTGCCAATGGCAATATCTCTAAAACCACACCACTTAGAAACAAACTGTTTGGAACACATAGAAAACATATTCAACGAATAGATTATATTAAATTTATAAGGTTACGGTTCTGTATTTCTATTAATTTTGAATAAAATAGACGTTTTGCCCTGCACGTCCCGGCAAACTCAATGCATTGTTAATGGTCATGAGCAATCTTCATACAGAAGAAGTCAACTATCTCTAAAACCACACCACTTAGAAACAAACTGTTTGGAACACATATAGAAAACATATTCAATGAATAGATTATATTAAATTTATAAGGTTACGGTTCTGTATTTCTATTAATTTTGAATAAAATAGACGTTTTGCACTGCGTGTACCGGCAAATTCAAAGCATTGTCAATGGCCATGAGCAATCTTCATACAGAAGAAGTCAAATATCTCTAAAACCACACCACCTAGAGACAAACCGCTTGGTATACATATAGAACACATATTCAATGAATAGATTATATTAAATTTATACGGTTAGGGTTCTGCATTTCTATTAATTTTGAATAAAATAAATGTGTTGCACTGCACATACCAGCAAACTCAAAGCATTGTCAATGATCGTGTAGGCCCACCAGTACTGATGCGCCACCAAGTGTCGGAAAATGAACTATGCCACATGTCCCCCATTGAAAGTAGGGCAGGGATCTACGTAATACCTTATTTGATACCGACACAAAAAATGTGTAATTGATGGATATAAAGACGGTTGGTGTTTATAGGTGCATAATGTATGTGTACATATGGGTCACTCTCCTGAAAACTGGTCAGCATGGGATGGGATTTTAAAACATCAATAAAAAACGTCCTACTTATTTTTCCCTTATACTTTTCATGTTCATGTTCAGATTTGATGCAAGAAATAAAGGAAATATAATAAACTGCGTGCGACTTTGGTCATTTTAGTTATGAAGTGTTTTTGTACCCAAAAGAAAACATTTTACAGTCAGCCATGTGTAACATGACATATGGGACATGGTCGGATCCTTACTCACATATTGTATTGCATTGATATATCAAACAAAATAGTTCCCAAATCAAAAGGAAGTATTTATTAACATGTATGCATGCTTAAATTTAAAAAAAAGATTATTTGTTGTCTTGAAAAATAACATTACAAATTTCTGTCACAGATCTAACCAGTGGTGTCTGGATGCTACACAAATATTGACACTAATTCACTACACGAGACACAACACGATATATGTATATTTGGAACAGATTTATTTATCTGAAACAATTAAAAAGGTAGCTCAAGGAGCAGCAAACTCGTGGTGGCGACAGTGGCCCTCGTTCATGATCGAAGCATGCACAAGTCTAGTGAAACATCATGTATAGATATATATATGTCAAACATAGGCAAATTGGCCTCTAGTCTCGGAAGACAGTATTACACTCAGTTTTATAGTTCCTTGTAGTTTCGAATCTGGAATATAAGCATAGTCTCGTAACATATCGTAAACAGTAATCAAACGATCGGACCGCCTCGGCAGCGCTCAACCCAACAATCTTCCGAGCGCTGCCGGAGCAACACTGACATGAAGGGCCCCTAGGTATGCATTTACGGAAGCACTACGCCAGGTGCCAGCGGCTATTATCGTGTCAAGCGTCAAACCTTCGCCTTGACAGGCCTGAGCGGCACCTCTTCGAAGCCCATGGAGAGTAAACCCAGTGTCTCTGCCTAGCGCCATGAAGGAGGCCATAGTGAGGGCCCGTTTCAGGACCGGAAGGGACAACGGAAGACCTGACGGCAGCATGAATGCAGGAGCACTAGGGTATGCAGGTGTTATCGCGTATCTTTCCCAGGCTCTGACTGGGCAACACACGGATCGTGGGAGAGCAGGGAGCCGAAACATTATAGGCGGGGCAGAGGCGGGCCGGGTTTTGGTGGATCTCAGTACTACCGTTAGGCTATTCCCGTCCACAAAAATATCCTTGTGCCTTAAGACATGCGTCATAGTGTTTGGCTCAACAGTCGCGGGAACCAGATTCCCGTCTCACGAAGGTAAAGTAGCCTATTATGAGGGCTGCAATGATAACGTTAGGAGTTGGCGTTAAGCTCAGCAGGTATTCTATTATCGCCTTGAATTCGGAGGGAGGGATCGGGGTAGCTCTCGTAACTGTGTGGGAGCTAGTTTTAAATATACCTGATTTATATAGTTTAATCTCAGGAGCGTCAAACGCAGTTGCGCACCCAGGGCCTGCAGCTACCCAAAGTTTTACCGAAGAAAAATAGTTCATGATAGCACCAGGTGATTTAAGGCGGTCATTTAGGAACATGAAAACGACAATAGCACATATACCGAGGGGTTGTGGCAATCTATAGCATGCTGCGTGCAGAAGTGTATATAGAGTTTGACATGGGCGGCCTTGTTCTTCCACGTGCGCGGTGCCAGGGCGAGGACATAGCTGTCCAGCAGCCTCTGATGGTGCACTATCGAGAATCCTGGAAGATAGAGCCAACAAATTACTATCTTCCGAATCTAACTATCATAGTTTGCATTTCAAAATGTTAAGGGATATCAATGGACTAATTTCTTGCAGGCCTCGAGTTTTACACATATTCATGGCTGACAGTCTACGAGTTTTATCATGTGGGGCCCTGCTGAGAGCGTCTGCAAACACGAGCTCTTTACCTGGCTTATGTACGATGACAAGTTCGCAATTTCTAGAAGCTGCGATCAACCATAGTTGTCTCGCACATGCGCAGAGAATTTTATCTTTACCACGCCCCGAGTCTAGAACTTGTTGTGAGGCAATATTGTCGGTATTAACAACTATGGTGAATTCATGTGGGTTTGAAGGGAGCAGATTAGTCACAGCATGTACGAGATTAAGTGCCTCAAGTTGTGTAATTAGTAGGCTTTGTTCACATAATTCCGAATCGTATTCAACGCTGAAGTAGTGCGTGGGGGAGAAGGCCCCACCCGCCTTCAGTGTTGAGTCGCACTCAATAACCCACTCCTCTCTCGGGGCAGAAGGTAATAGCTGTACACCGTTATAAGTGTTCGCGAAAATTTTAAACCACTCAAGGTCTTTTAACAATTCTTTTTCGAAAACATGTTGACCGACATATGGTGACGCTCTAAGCGCGGCCAGAACTCTATTTGTAAATCTAACCGCTGGCTGAATACATTTTGATAGGTGGTGTAGTTTGCCTGCTAGACTCTGTAACTGCTTCCTTGATGCTGTAACCTTTCCATAGTAGGCATTCTTCTAATACTTCATTTACTTTTTGTTCAGGCAATGTGACAGTCATAGCCACAGAATCAACCAGAAAACCTAACCAAGAGATTGAAGTGACTGGGGGTGTGCATTTTTCCACGGCCAGATCCAAACCTAAATCGGCTGATAACATATTAAAGTAGTAAAATGCTTCGCGTGCTTTTTGTTCTGTTGCCTCTACGCCTATGAAGTCATCTAAATAACATAATGAGAAGAAACCTGCTCGTCTGAGTAGCCATACTATGGCTCTAGTAGTGCGCGCGCACGCAAGGGCTGAAGTTCTACAGCCGAACGGTGGCGCAATATCTATATAAATATTGTCGTTAAGGGCAATTCCTAATAACGGGACAGAAAGGGGACATACCCTGAGCTGGCGGTATGCTCTGGCTAAATCGCCTCCCCACATCCAGGCACTGGGACCAATCTTAATTAATCTATCGGATAATGTCGATACTGAGGGTAGGCAGAAATTAAATGGGCGCCCTAAATAGAAACCTCTGACAATTCCTGCATTAACACTTTTCCCTTTCGGGAAGCTAAGATCAATTATTATTCTTTTGTCCGTTGAGCCCTTCTTAGGTCTGGTCATCATCGGACTGACCTGACACCAAGGTGAAAATGGAGGGGAGGAGAAAGGGCCTAGGAGCGCCCCGTGGTGGAGCTCGGTGGTGATAAATTTCGTAATATGCATATCCGCATTTGCTGACTTCGCATGATTCCTAAGAGTTGGCACTGGGATCTGCTTTGATGTGTAATCAAGGGGCCAACCAAATTCTAAATGCTCAACTAGCAGGACATCAGGATAATCTAGCAGAACCGCTCGCTATCGAGGAATGTTGAGACCAGACGGGACCGAGATTTTTGCCCCCATAAAATTTGGTAACCCAGTGATACATACTTTATCAAATATGTCACGATATATACCATGGCCAAACCATGGTTGGTCTACCGAAATTGGCCAGAAATCTAATAGTGTATCCTGATATTGTAGGGGGGAGGGCAGAGGGACAAAATTTGACCTAGTGGGGACTAGCGAGGTCAGTTCAACTTCTAATGGATCATCGAACCAGTCAAAGGTTGGCATATCTAAGTCGGTTATCTCATTACTTACAGCGGTTGTTTGAAGTGCGCTTATCTGTACATTGGAAATGGAGTTATTATTATCAACAATTATTGGCAAATCAGCGACAATTTTAGGTATAGCAGCATTATCTTTTCTTTCAAGTTCACTATCAGATACTGGGTGGGAGTCAGGGTTATACTGAGCAGACAAGGTCGGGTCGTAATTGTGATTGACGTTCTTATCAGCGGTTGATATAGGCAAGGCGGTAACAAGGTCAGGAGTGCTAAGAGCGTGCGAAACATGTTTAACAGTTGTAAAGTCAGGTTCATTATGAACTACAATGAGCTTATCATTCACCACCGAAATTGAACTCACATCGTTATTGTTAGCTGCAGTCTCAGATGATTTCTTGTCTAAGAAACGCCTCTTTTTTAGACAATCCTGCTCACGATGAAATAATATGCGCTTAAACCTGTACGCGCACCATGCGCATATGTGCGGGGAACGATCAGGGAGGGTGCCGTGTGTTGCAGTAAATCCACAGTCTTTACCCCAATTCCACAGATAACAGGGCTTCCCTTCTGACTCCCTAGTGTAGTCTTCCCTCTGAGTACCAGGAGACGGGTTAATACCAGTTGAGGCTGCCGTAGTGGCAGGCACCTGGGCAGGGCGCTGTGTCGTTGCAGGAGCAGGACGAGGGTAGGCAAACTGAGACGAGGCAGCCCTAGACTGAAGCGTCCTGACCGCTTCAGTACAGATGTCGCGCTGGACATCCTTAATCGCGGCAGGATCCACCCAACCGTCCCTAAGCCGACCATCCCCTATCATGGCAAATACTCGTTCCGACCACTGTCGGCAAGTCGACCAGTCCCATGTTATGGCCATTAACGCAAGGTCTTTTTCGTGCTGCAAAATCGCCTGTATAGAAACCACCGGAAAGTCAGGTTGTTCAGTGAGGAGACGAATGGCAAAGAAATATTCCGCCCATGTAGCCTCCCCCAGAGCGATTTTCTTACACGCATCCCCCCTTGTAATTAAATGATGGGGAAAACAGTTCGTACCTGGAGGCCTTTGTAATGCTTGGACGTTGTCCATCAGGAAATCGGCCGCCACGGGCAGCCTAGGTTGCGGCATCTGGAAGACAGGAGGGACCATAGAAGACTGAGGGAAGTAACCACCAGGTACTTGAGCGGAGTGAGGAAATGAAGGTCCTTGACCTGGACGGACGGGTGGCCAGCCTCTCCCATACGGAGACTGAGATGGCACCCGCTGTTGATCATGGGAAGGGTGCGGCTGTGAACTCCCCATGACATCAGGAGCATACGGATTCCACGCAGACGAACCGTCTGTAGCCCTAGAGTCAGGGGCCCTTCTAGTAGCCGAGCGACTCTGATGAGGAGATTGAGATCTCGGACTTAAGTGGTCAGCAGTAGTTGCAGGTGACGACGGCCGAGACACGGCCGGGGCAACCGGAGCAGCCGCCAATCGCTCCAGAGCTTCAAGTCGCGCCAACACAACCCTGGATACACTGCCAGCAGAGGAGGGGGAAGGAGAAGACCCTCCAGCTGACGAAGAGACCGAACAGAGGCCTGCCGAGGAAGAACCGGACGACGAGGTAGCGAACCCGTAGCAGGACGACCACGGCGTTTCCGTATAGGCGGCATTGTAGGTAGCAACATGGAGAGTTTTTTCCCCACGTCTTACTCCAGTGGCGGGCCGGCGGACTATGACACGCGTGCTAGCGACTGATACGCCGCCCTGGTGTCTCGTGAGTGAATTAGGGATGTTAGCTAGCCAACATCACCAATTATTCAGTGAATAAAGCATGGCTGGGAATTACTTCTTTTTTGTTATCAATATAAGCACTACATATTTCTGAATATTATGCCATGATTAATATGCTTTTCAATCTGAAATTATTTAATTCTGCTTAGATTTTTATTAAGCAGACTGTGTGGTGTCCTAAACATGTGTTACGTCTGAGCAACACATATAATGATCATGTTATACTGCCATATGACATAGCTTAATCATGGACTACACCTTTATTTTTTATCCCATCAATTTATATTTTACATATATGCAAAGGGGAGATTTCCAGCTTTCATTTGCAACCACAATCTTTTAGAAATTCAAATATTAGATTTTAACTCTCCATGTGACACTTCTGGCCAGCTTTCAGTGAGTGACCCATATACATGCACTAACACCTATCCACTGTCCTGTATATATATATATATATGTGTATATATATATTTATATATATACATATATATACATATATATATATATACACACACATACCAACACCTGCCCACTCTCTGCTCCAATCGATAACACCACACCTCGGGCCAACTGGAACCTCTCACATCACCCCACCCAGTCCGTTAACTACCTGCAAAACTACAGTTTAGCATCGATTACCCAGCATCCCACCTGCACCCTGCACTGCTGGGATGGTGTGTGTTTGTTGGGGGCGGGAGGGGGGGGGGGAGGTGAGTGGGGGCACTATCGGCTTCATTATTCACTGAGAGTGGGCAGGTTGAGGTGGAAAGGGTGCATCAAATCTCGAGCGGGAAATTTGGGAGTGTACTGAAGATGATGGGGATGAGTGTTGTAATTACCCACCACCATCAGTGACCATAGCTGTGAACGGCATTCTATCTGAACACTGGAACAGGGGCGCATTAACACAACATTCACACAGCGGTGAATACCAACAGAGCAGGCTGCAAAGTGCGCGAATTGGGCATGAAATATCCGATAAGTTAGCCGAAATGAATAATCGAGTTCCACTCGCATGTGGGGCCGGCGTGTCAGGTAGCGGAACTTCATTACAACATTGCAATGGTAGTATTGCAAAAAGTTTGTTTTATTCAATGACAGCTCTAGAGCACATTGATGTTTATCATCGGCTATTGGACGTCAAACGTATGGTCATTCTGACATATTTCTGTGGAGGAAACCCGCTGCCGCCACATAGGATATTCTTTCTGATAAGCAGCTCTTTTGTATACACTTTCCCACAGACAGGATAGCACATACCATATCCTTTGATTAACCACTTGTGGACCACTGGTTGGAACGGAAAATAACCCACTGAGCAGGATCGGTAGGATGACCCACACCTTCACAGGTGGACACTCTACCGCATGAGCTATATCCCGCTCCCTTGGTAATATTGCAAAGCTAATAGTAATTAATATATGTACATACATATATTATATGTATATATATATAAGCACTATGATACATAGGTACTCGAAACTGAATAGCTGGTAGGAGACTAGTATGGAATAGCAATGTAGTGGTCTGCGCTGACATCTCAGGCAAGGAACCACATAGACAAGTGGGCGTGGATAGGGTGATATCACGGATCCTAGGTGGTGTAAAGGTTAGCCCACTTGCCCAGAATGTGGGTTCGATTCATGGTCTAGGCACAATATTTCTCATTTTCATCACCCCCTGTGACAGTAGTTTAGTTTATATTCACACAATTGCATTGTATAAATATATCGATCAAGACTGTACCAAAATAAAAAGAATTCTAGCAACTACTGTATGAACATTATGCAAGTAAAGTTTAAGAGTCCAATAGTTTTAAGTTTCTGCTAAATTTCCTTAGATGAATGTATTATGCCCTGTACACACCTACCGTTTACGATCGTTTTTGCGCACCCACCTACCGTATACAATCTAAAACTGCCCAAAAGTCATGAGGTGTGCACTCCCCTAGCACACCTACCGATTGCGATTCGCGATTTTTAGGGCTAAAACGGTAGGTGTGTGCTAGCATTACGATTGCGATTCGCGATTCGAAAAATGAATTGGCCCGTTTTCAGTTTTAAGCGGATTGGGAGTTTTAGTGCGCGAATCCTATACGGTATGTGTCTACTTGGCATTAGGTTCTCATTGTTGTCATGGATACAGACAACGAGGAAACATAGGCAGGAATAGCATAACTGTATTCCCATGACAAACAAGGTCATCAGCATGCAGACCAGTCCTTATTCAATGGGTAGGTGTTTTAGACTAAAATGAGGTAACTACCGAAGTTATGTAGGTATAGTATGTAGAATATAGACATATAATACAACAATTTAATGATCAACATTACAGAATATCCAATATGTTCAGATGCGGTGGCCGACTCGGTTGACCACAGGCTTCCCGTGTGGAAGCTCGGCAGTTCAATTCCTGGTTGAGTCAAAGCAATGACATACAAATTGATACATGTCCCTTCTTACTCTTAGCCTAGCGATTAGCATTAATAGGGTAGGGCAAGGAACGGTTAGCTCAGGGTCAGGATATTGTGACTGAGTGGGATATCGGGTCATGGTGCTGGCGTCTTGATTTCCAAGTGGGGCAGCACTATAAAGTCGCCATGAGTGCACACTGTCACAAGGTCCCCATCCTGATATGATCTTAGATGATAGCACACTGAGGGACCAGCAGGACTAGCAATACTCATACAGCGCATGTGCAATGGAAGACTGTTAGAATGTCCGGTGTAATGTTATGCGATATTTTTTTAGATAAATATATTATTATTATTAAATTGATTAGTATAATATATGTTGCTTCAGTTTGATGTACACTTTCTCATAAAGGGTTTAGATTGCAGGTACTTGAAGTGAAAATATGCTAAATTAATTTCAGTGTGCACACCAAAATGCTGGACATGCGCTTTGTTTATCCATTATTGTGTGTAGCAGCATAGCACAGGTGCACCAAACTGCAATGGTTGGTTGGTGTGGTTTAACGTACTGGCAACATCTAAGGTCATATCAGGACGGGTACTGACTTGTGATGGTGCACACTCATGGCAACTTTATAGTGCTACCCCACTGGGAAATGAGGCCACTGGCACCATGACCTGATATCCCACTCAGTCACATTGTCCTGACATTAATCTAATGAGTGCTTGCCCTATCCTATTAATGCCGAGAGCCAGGCTAGTAAGTATAAATTTTATAAGTCATTGGTTTGACTCGACCAAACTCCCGATCTCCCGGACGCGAGGCCCGCGCTCTACCGATTCGGCCTTCGTACCCGGTGAACATTTAATGAGCGCATTAATGTCTAAGTCGGCTTTGCAAAGTAAAATATAGGTAAATGTTTTGGATTTAAAATTGTAATGCCCTCATCGGATTAGGCAGCTTTAATGTTAGCGGGAAAACACGTCGCTCTATTGATGTATTAATGCAGGTGGCGCCCTCAATCGGCTAAGCTGGTATTACTGAATAAAAGCATTCCATGCAATAACTGCGGATTAGGAAAGGTACAGATTTAATGTGGGCATCTCAGGTTATTTTATTCGAACGTCAAGTTTGATTTATTCTTTGCAACAACAACAACGCAGCAGGCGGCGATATTTAACGGATATAAATAGTGTTTGGTTGGGTTGGGCACGGTTTAGGAGGGGAAAAGGAAAGCATTATTTAAAATTGCATGCAAAATTAGGTTATTTTTAGAATGGTCTGTTTGTTTCTTTTTTTCTCGTTCTCTTTCTCTTTCTCTTTCGCTCTTTCTCTCTTTCTCTCTGTCTCTCTCTGTCTCTCTGTCTCTCTCTCTTTCTCTGTGTTGAGATGTTTGGTTTATGAACTGGAGGGCCGAATGAGTTGAGCGTCCGTCTCCCGTTTTGGTAGGTCATGGGATTCGAACCCATGGGTTCGAACCCTGGTCTAGTGAAACCAATGACTTGAAAAATTGATATGTGTCACTTCCTACCCAGGTGCTCGGCATTATTAGGATAGCATGAGGACTGGTTGGTTCAGTGACAGGATGGTTCAGTGACAGGATAATGTGACTGAGTGGGATATCAGGTCATGGTACTGGTGGCCTGGTCTCCCAGTGGGACAGTACTGTCACAAGTCGGTACCCGTCCTAATATGATCTTAGATGTTGTCAGGACGTAAAACTCTAACAACCGCCACCAACCAGAACAGACAAATACTTGTTAAAAATTATAAGAGAAAAATCATTACTGAAAATGTGTAATGATCTCGTCGCCTGGACACTGGCCTTGACCTTTTAGAGGCACAACGCGGAAGGTAACCAGATCTTCATTAGTGTCGTAGTGCGTGAACGAGTTGGATTTAATTAATCTAATGGGGCAGCACTGTACAATCGCTGTCATACGTACCCGATCTGATATGACCTTGGAATTGTTTGTTTGTTTGGGTTTTACATCCTAGCAACATCTAATGTCATATCAGGACTGGTACCGACTTTGGACAGTGCACACTCATGGCAACTTTATAGTGCTTTCCCACTAGAAAACCAGTTCACCAGCACCATGACCTGATATCCCATTCAGTCACATTATCCTGATGCCAGTCCTGGTCTTATCCTAGTATTGCTTAGTGCCAGGCTAGGTAGAGACAAGAAAGATATCGGGTCATGGTGCCATTGGTATGGTATCCCATTGGAGCAGCACTATGAAGTCCACTTCCGTGCACACTGTCACAAGTGAACTTATTTTTTTAATGTTTGTGAGGAGTTTACGTATTGGCAACATCTAAGGTCATATCAGGACGGAGTGACCTCAGATGTTGCCAGGACCTAAAACCCCAACAAACACGGGCTCCCCATCACAGTCACCACTATTTCCCCAATTGCCCGCCCTCCACCTTGGTAGTCTCAAGCATTCTCCTGTATCTCGACCAAACAGGACGCACTTACTGGGTTATGACTATCTCCGCTCTCCGCACATGCGTAGTGGCAGGGACCCATATGTCACGTGACTCACTCCTGCTAAATTTGCACGCGTAATAAGCAGCCGCCATCTTGTTGCAACATTGAGTTAATTTTGGGTGTGAATATAGTATATATATATATATCATGTATATAATATATATCATATATATAATATATATCATATATATATATATATCACATATAGTACGTGTATATATATATATTAATTAGACCAGACGGGGTGGCCAAATGAGTTGAGTGTCCCGTGTCCCGTGATCGATATTGGGTCATCATACTGGCAGCCCGGTCTCCCAGTGGGGCAGCACTATATAGTATGAGTGCCAACATGAATCGGTTCATTACGTGCTTGTTCCTGAAGCAGACGAACCCGTAGCAATACGCATCTCCACTAAACCAGTCGGCTTCTGCGCACGCGCACAGTGTCACTATTACGACTTCCGGTCCACGTGCTAGGCAACTGTGTTCAGCTCCTTTGCCATTGAACGCAGCACAGGTGCAGGAGGCGTTCCCTTTGAATATTGTGGAGTCATTCTTCACGTTAACCTGATTTGCAAGAGACAAGACTTCACTGGATGCGCTTGGTTGGTTGGTTGTTTTACGTCCTGGCAACATCTAAGGTCATATCAGGACAGGTACTGACTTGTGACAGCGCGCACTCACAGCGACTTCATAGTGCTGCCCCACTGGGAGAGTAGGTTGCCCACACCATGACCTGATATCCCACTCAATTACATTATCCTGACACCAAGCCAACCATTCATTGTCCTATCCTAATAATGCCGAATGCCAACAACTATCAATTTTGTAAGATATTGGTTTGACTCGACTGGGAATTGAACTCCCGACCTTCCGCATGGGAGGTCTGCACTGTGTGGATTCGGCCACCGCATCCGTTGACAGTGAGTGGTACGACAGTGTAAGATGGACTTGAGTGTGTGGTGAAAACCTCATTGTCGCTTTCTGGCCAGGTGCTTCGCATTATGTGACTGAGTGGGATATTAGGTAATGGTGCTGGCAGACTGGTTTCCCAGTAGGGCAGCACTATAAAGTCGCTGTGAATGTGCACTGTCACAAGTCGGTACCCATCCTGATATGACCTTAGATGTTGCCAAGACGTTAGACGTTAGACTCCAACAACCAACCAATCATACTTCATAAGATGCCCTGCCGGTGTAGGACGTTCAAAACACTACCCCATCGAAAACACTATGGTAGTGTTTTCAACCTAAGTTCAAAACACTACGGTAGTGCTTTCAACTTAAGTTAAAACCACTACTGTTAAGTTCAAAACACTACCCCTACGTACATCCAAAACACTACCCAAGTTCAAAACACTATCATAACATGGCAGTGGGGACTGTAAATGTAATGTCGCAAAATGAAACCTAGTATGGTTATCGGGAGTTTTACATCCTGGGAACATCTAAGGTCATATCAGGACACACATACTAGTAGTATACGCTGATAGCACTGCGGCATCTACACCACATATTACTTAGTATACGCTGATGGTGCTGGGGCGATTTTGCCACATATTAGTATTATGCACTGAAAGCACTGTGGCGTCTGCACCACGTATGAGTATACGCTGATGGTGCTGCGGCATCTGCACCACGTATTAGACTACGCTGATGGTGCTGCGGCAACTGCACCATGTATTACTATTAGACTACGCTGATGGTGCTGTGGTATTTGATTGTTTGTTTGTTGTTGTTTTACGTCTTAGCTACATCTATGGTCATCTCAGAACGGGTACTGACTTGTGACAGTGCACACTCATGGCGACTTTATAGTTATGTCCCACTGGGAGGATCAGACGGGATGGCCGAATGAGTTAGAGCGTCCGTCTCCTGTGCTGGTAGATCGTGGGGTCGTGGGTTCGAAACCTGGTCGAGTCAAAATAATGACTTAAAATTTTATACTTGTCACTTCCTGATTTCCCAGTGGTTAAGCACTATAAAGTGTGCACTGTCACAAGTCGGTACCCGTCATGATATGACCTTTGATGTTGCTGGGACGTAAAACAACAACAAACAAAACCACTCGGAGACCAGGCTGCCAGCACCATGAGAGCAGTGTTTTGAACTTAAATGGAGTGTATTGAACTTAAGGATAGTGTTTTGATCATGGCCACGGTAGTGTTTTGAACCTACTCTTAACTAAGTTGAAAACACTACCGTAGTGTTTTGAACCTAAGTTGAAAACACTACCATAGTGTTGTTGTGGGGTAGTGTTTTGAACTTACTACACCGGGAAGGACCCACTTTTCTGGGATGTGGAAGTGTTGTTTTATTTACACGACACCAGAGGGAGTTGCCCAGAAGCCTGTGCGCACATGTTCCATGGTTTCCAGTATGCGGTGAAGACTCGGGGAATAGAATAGAGGGTGTGGCGGTTTGGGATTGTGTATTCTGTGTTTACACTGTTAGTGTTAGTACAACCCTAGCAGCTTACGCAGTATTCCGTCCAGAAAGAATTCTGCGGGGAAACAAGGAGACAAAAGAAAAGAAATATAAACCAATAAAATCCAGCTACGTCAATAGAATATAGATATAATACAGTACAGGTACCATGGTTCACTACGAGTATGGGGGAAAGATCATTTTACCTCAGATGTTGCCAGGACCTAAACCGGGAAATATTGTGCCTAGAGCGGGGTTCGGACCCACATCTCTTTGCATTCCAGGCCAGTGTGCTAACCATTACACCACCTAGGCTCCCTGATATCACCATACTACCCACGCCTACCTGTCTATGAGGTTCTTTGCCTGAGAGGTCAGTGCAGACCACTACACTCGTCCCCCTGCAATTGTAAGTCTTTTACTGCTTACAATTACATACATACAGGCAGTGCACTTACACATACACAGGGTAGGTTCAACAACTATACAGGACGTAGCTTGTATAGGATCATGGTCATGGCAACCAGTGTCATGGGGGTGATGAAAATGGGAAATATTGTGCCTAGAGCGGGACTCAAACCTACATCTCTTTGCATTCCGGGCCAGTGTGCTAACCATTACACCATCTAGGCTCCCTGATATCACCATACTACCCATGCCTACCTGTCTATGAGGCTCTTTGCCTGAGAGGTCAGTGCAGACCACTACATTACCTTCATATAAAAAAACAACATAATTGAAATCGCGAACAACCTAGATGTACGCCATCTATTCTCAAGGCATTGCTTTCTAATGTTTTTTTAATGGATGTAATAAGTTCTTAATAAAGATTTAATTGAAATTGTGGTAATGTGTGGATAGTTTCACGTTACAGGAATGTGTGACACATTTCCTCGATCTGAATCATACATTAATGCCAGTTTTGAGGTAGATATTCTTCCGCTGAGGTGGCATCATGATGCAATCAACCTAATAGTGCCTACATATGTATGTAGACATTCCCATATTCTGGGAAGCACAGTCTACTACACTAGTTCCATGGTATAATTACCTAAAAATATATATACATATATATGACGATTCTCACCTACAAGTCCATTTATATGCTTACAGTTGCAAATATCGACACACTGTGCAAGTTTGGTTACTACCAAATGTGCAGCATGCAATACTACCATAGTCAATGCACCACTATACTTTGGCATGCTGCCAATCGCATTGGTGATTATACTTAGTCGTACTCATTTTACAATTCTGACCTAATGTAGTTTTAAGTTACCTAATTCGTAACATTTTTTAAACCTAAACACTTGCATACTTTCAATCCTGGGACTGACGTTTTAAGCTCATCCGGGTTAAAGCCCCAGTCACACCTACCCGGATCAGGACCGGACGAGCCCCGCACCGTAATCCGGCGTGGTCCGTGGCGATCCGGCATGATCCGTGGCTCATCCGTGGCTGGTCCTTGGTGATCCTTCGTGATCCCTGGCTGGTCCGGCCTCATCTGGGGTGTGCCCCGGATGTTTTAAAATGTTTAAAACATCTGGGGTGGTGGGGGGAATATTGCGATCCGGGCTCGATCCAGCATCGTCCAGGATGATCCGGCTGTAATCCGGGGGTGGTCTGGGTAATCCGGGGGTGGACCGGGGGTAGTCCGTATAGCGTCCAGGCCAGTATGGGGCTGTCCAGGCATTTTTTAACCCGGATGCCCACATTTTAGTCACAGTTTAACATGGTCCAGCCCCGGACTAGCCCTGACATAGCCACGGACCACTCCCAGACTGCCCGGATAAGACCCAGACAAGCCGGAGGAGCACGGATCAGCCACGGATCGCCATGGATAGCCCGGTTTACCACGGATCAGTCCAGGATGAGCTCCAGTTTTGTATATATATATATATAGCAGGAGCAAGTCCACTTCAAGTCCGGACTGATCCGTGGCTACTCTGTGGATACACCGGGTAGTCTGGGGGTGGTCCGGCTAGACAGGGGGCTAGACCGGAGGCTAAACCATGTAGGTGTGACTGCGAGCCCCAAAACGACCAAAATAGCATATTTATCTGGGACTGTCTGGGACACTCTAGTGTGGTGGTCCAGCGGTGGTCCGGCTAAAAATCCAGGGCTCATCCGGGTAGGTGTGACTGGGACTTTAGGTAGTCCCTGCCTAAGTCTCATGAAATGCCACACTTTATAACCTTGACATGCACCTTGCAAGTGCGATTTGCACCATACAACTAAGCGGGTTCTTGCAATTTGAGGGCTTAGGGGGAAATCTTCAGTGGTATTGAGATGGATGGCTTTCTCTAGGCAGAGGTGAAGTCTAACTTCTCGAATGGTTATGATTGCTAATGCCTGGTACACACCTACCATATAGGATTCGTGCACTAAAACTCGCGACTCGACCCGACCCGCTTACAACTGAAAACAGGCCGATTAATTTTTCGAATCGCGAATCGCAATCATAATCGGCCGGTTTTAGCCCTAAAACTGAGGTTTTATGCGCGAATCGCAATCGCTAGGTGTGCGCTCCCCGCGCACACCTAGCGATTTTTGTGTGCGAAACGGGCAGTTTTAGATCGTATACGGGAGATGGGTGCGCACAAACGGTAGGTGTGTACTAGGCATAAAGTAATTAAGTGTAGTATCAACATGGATTTGAAAAAAATGGCTGGTTACACAAATCATTCGCCAGATGGGTCTGTGGTAAAGAAAGAGTTGGGACCCAGTTTCACTACCTAACTACTGACTGATGATGATGACATATACAACACAGCTACTCGTGCAGTCATCAAACATTTATTGCTGCATAGACGGAACAATGTGTTAATTTAATATAATCTCGCATTGCTGCAAGACATACAAGCATAATGATGACCAACATTTTGGTGCACGCCCCAGCAATATTTTGCATGTTTCACTTCAAATATCTCCAAAGTTCGTCCATTTTGAATAAAAGTTCCTCCAAACTGTAATAATGTAAATAATAAGGATCACCCCACTATATTTATTGTGAGAATGTCAAAAACTGAATACCATCGGATTATAAAACTTCAATAATAATATCACTGCCTAACTTGGTCTGGCCTGATTATTACACCCCGGCTCCCGTTGTCCTCATCCCAGCGTTCATCACAAACCCACCCACAATGCACAGCGCTTCCTCGATAACCTCAATCACGCTGACCGCTATGACCTTGACCCCCAATCCCCACCGCGTCCATGACCCAGATCCCCACGCGCTCCAAGGTCACGGCGGGGCTAAGTGCCTTTCTGGTGTCGGTCTTGTTTATACGACACTGCTGATCGTCATGACAACAAGCGGCTCACCATGACAACACACACGTCTCCATGACAACGACAATCACGCCGGTGTACCTTCTGGCTTGCCTCACGCTTCGAACCCTGATCATGTTTCCTGGTGCCTACTCCTTTAAGGCAGTGTGGGTACTGTCACAACAGGCTGCATTGTCCCATGGGAGGGGTGATACTGATATATTCCCACGAGACCAGCAAGGTCCTTTGTGTTCGTAATACAATGCAGTTTATTATAACAAAAATTCAATGACTCTTGGAAAAGTCCATCTGTGAGTATATCTACAAAAGCAAAATTAATTTTAAACGGTTTAATCATGTATTTTCCCATGGGAGCGGTGATAGGTTCCCACGAGACCAGGAAAACCCTTTGTGTTCGTAATACAATGCAGTTTATTATAACAAGCATTCAATGACTCTTGGAAAAGTCCATCTTTGAGTATATCTACCAAAGTGCAATTTGTTTTAAGCCGCTCACTCCGGTGATTGCATTTAATGTTCAAAACGCAAACACTCACTCACCTAGATTTGATCCTACATAATATATATATCCCATTTAGATATGCTGCACTTATTACACCTTTGTTCACGTATAAGAGGACTCTATATCGATTTAATAAACCTGTCAGTGTTGAAGCTTATTATATCCAGAATTTCAACATGCACACCAATACTCAATAGTAACTTAAACCAGACGGGATGGCCGAATGAGTTGAGCATCCGTCTCCTGTTTTGGGAGATCGGGGGATCGAACCCATGGGTTTGTGGGTTCGAACCCTGGCCGAGTCAAACTAATGATTTAATGTATACTTGTTGCTTCCTAGTCAGGCACTCAGCATTATTAGGATAGGGCAAGGACTGGTTGGCTCAGTGTCAGGAAAATGTGACTGAGTGGGATATCGGTCATGGTGCTGGTGGCCTGGTCTCCCAGTGGGACAGCACTTTAAAGTCACCATGAGTGCAAACTGTCACAAGTCGGTACCCATCAACATATGACCTTAGATGTTGCTAGGATGTAAAACAACAAACAAACCAATATTAACTTAGCATATGTTTTCACTTCAAATATAGCCAAAGCTAAACGTTTTAAATTTAAGCTACTTCAAAACTATTTAACGTAAAATAGATTATAACAATCAATCTAATACTTTTATGAAAAAGATAAACTTTACCAACTGAATAAGAAGATAGTATTTAGAATGTAAGCAGAAGATATGTAAATACTCACATTGATCTGACTAATATTGATCTAATTATATGACACTCCTGTTACCATATTGCTATAGAACTTTTGGGTTACAGAATTTCACTGTGTTACATGTTGCAAATTGTGTATTCAACAGTTATTGTATACCTTATTCTATATACCTTTTGTGTAAATAACCCTGAATTGAAAAATGGCTGGAAGACCAGTGCTTCAGTACTGATAAAAGACTCATTCAGCGGAATAAACATATTTACCACCGAAAAAAAAGAAAAGAATCTAGGGCAGCAACTCAAAATCAAACGGGCTGTAAAAACTTAAATACTATAGCCGTGATTGTGAAGGACTCTATTTATTGACATTAATTTGTTCTCAGTAACACAATAAACATCACATTTATTTATATGTTTCTGGGCACCCTCAATTTATTCTGTCATTCCAAATGGGCTGTGTGTCCTTTGTCAATTCGGTGATTCATTTCCAATGGCGCCTTTATTTTCAGCAGGTCTCTACAGACCTTTGAAATATACATATTCGCATCAACTGCGAAGATTGATGTCCTTCTTGATAGTCCCATAATTACATTGTCAAACATATACTCGCTGTAAATATAATATGTCGGAGAAAAATATTTCCCTCTTTAACCTCCTCCTCATCTCTTCTCACAATCTACCATCTCACTTACCAGGCGGGATCCAGCATCATCCGGGGTCGGCCCCGGATGTTTTAAAATGTTTAAAACATCCGAGGAATATTGCAATCTGGGGTCGATCCGGGTGTAATCCGGGGGTATTCCGGGTGTGGTCCGGGGGTAGTCTGGGTCCCATCTCGGGCAGTCCGAGTCTCTTTTAAACCAGAAGAGCCAAGTTTTAGCCCCGGTTTAGCCCGGACGAGCCCCGGTTTAGCCCGGACTAGCCCCAACAGAGCCACGGACTTCTCCCCGACTGCCCAGATAAGACCCGGACAGGCCGGATGACCACGGATTAACCAGGGATCGCTACGGATGACCACGTATTACTCACTGACTACCCCAGGATGAGTCCCGCATTTCAGGCTATCATCCAGGGGCTGTCCAGGGCTCGTCCGGGGGTTGTCCGGGTAGTCCGGGGCTCATCCGGGGTGATCTGGGCTTGTAGTCCGTGGCTCATCTGGGTAGGTGTGAGAGCGAGGCAAAAATAGAGATTTTATCCGGGGCTGTCCAGGACAGTCCGGGGGAATGGTCCGGGGGTGGTCCGGCTAAAAATCCGGGGCTAGTCCGGGTAGGTGTGACTTGGGCTTTACCCCCTCCTCATCTCTCATCCTAATCTCCCATCTTACTTGCACCGCACATATTACCTTTCAGCAGCCTACAGTCCTATAGCAGCTCAGATCACACACTCACCCTGTACAAATACCTGAATGTTATTGCTGAGCCATAGCTCTGAGTTGGCTGACACCGTATATACCCGCTCGCCCCCGGTGACACCGCTCCCGGACCTTTGATCATGTTTTGAGTGAACACAATGACGCCCTCAGTGACCAAGCCTGGCGGATCTCATCGTCTCACCCGGGGTCCCAAATACGTGGTGCTCTTTCCAGCTGTTCTCAGCTGTTTCTAGGAAACCTCCTATCATTCATTGACTCATTGACTCACTGATTCCCACTAACTGTCACTGTCAATGGCTGTTATTAACTGTCGACAAATGTCAATTAATGTCAATGACTGCCAGTCAATGTTAACGACTGCCAGTTACTGTCAACAACTGTCAACAACTGCCAACGACTGTCAACGACTGTCAACGACTGTCAACGACTGTCAACGACTGTCAACGACTGTCAACGACTGTCAACGACTTAACAACTGTCAACAACTCTCTTCATTACTCTCATATATACACGTATCAATATGTAGTATATATAAGTATATATGATATATAAGTTTGAAATCGGGGGCTGAGGATGACTGCCCGGCACGCGCACCAGCCGGGACTGACCGGTGGTGACGGTGGTGTAGGCAACACCGGGGCAAATACGGGCAACTCAACGATTGGACATAATAATAGAAGTAATAATAAATAATAATAATCATAATTATTAGGTTAGAGCTCCGCCCCTTTTATATACGCATAATAAATTATACATTCTATAAAGTTAGGCTACTCTTACATAAGTTATCCAACCACACTAACTATGTTATATACAGTGATTCGTTCTCTTGCCTCCTGGCTGTTGCTGGACTGAAAATGAATCACCATATTCTAGCAACGGTCATTTATAAAATGACCCAACTGACAATGGATGGGTATGCCATCCACCTGTGCTGGGTGCCTGGCCATGCCGGCATACAAGGAAACGAATGACCTGATCGGGCTGCGAAGAAGGCCCTGAACTGTGATCTTGAACCGTGTCTGATCCATCACTCTGATCTGCAACCCCTAAAAGCCACCCACATAAAATCCAAATGGCAACATGAGTGGGATGAAAACATTAATAAAACTTAAAGAAATTGAACCATCTGTGGGAAAGCCACCACAGACTCATGCGGGACGTTGGCGGGACCAAGTGGTCCTTAGCCGCTGCTGTATTGGCCACTCGTGGCTTACACATGCTTTTCTGCTCAAGGGGGAACCTCCCCCTGAATGTATTGGGTGTCAGTCCCTGGTGACACTCAAACACATTTTACTAAGTTGCATTGATTTTTTGGCCCTGCGCCAACAGTTCTACACTGCAGACAGTATGCATGACCTTTTTACTAAGGTAAAACAGGAAAACATTTTAGCCTTTTTGAGGGCAGCTGGACTGTACCACCTCATATAGTTTACTAAATAGATTCTATCAATTATTAATAAAACTTTTCTTTTTCTATGGGAATTTGTTTCCCTTGACCACAAATATATGATTGTGAGCTTTCTAATTTAATGAGTGTCTATTGGCACATAATTGATTGTCTGCTTTTACATGTAAAAGCGATGGTTTGAACAAAAAACAAACATTTCTTGCCGTGAATATGGCCTGTGCTACCGACACGGTGTAAAACAACCACCAATCAATCGATCAAAACTTACATAAGTAATGACACAGCATGAGGATGGATCCATGACTTTAATGCGAGATCTGGCTAGCATAAAGCCTAGCCGGTTATAATTCTGAAAGCCCGGCGTGAAATGGCCGAGTTGAGGATCGCACGGCGCCAAAGCATGGTGGTGCTGCAGTGGGGCAGCCCAGACCACAAACATTATGGGCAGCGATTGGCCAATATACATATTAATCAGAGGATAATAAAACAATAATATTACAAAGTAGTGATAATCATGATCACAATAATCACAGAGCCATTCCATATTTTTATGTAATGATAATAAATTATCAAGTCTATAAAGTTAGGCTACTCTTCTATGCGTAAAGACAACAGGAGGATGGCTTGATCACTTTGGGCTTCATGCTAGCCAGATCTCGCATTAAAAGAGCCGACTCCCCCAAATCCATACTAGTGTTGTGTCGCAGATAATGTAGCCACAACTCACATATCGTTGATAATGCGTGAGGATAATGGTGTCTTTATATAATCATATACGTATCCAATACCCAGGCACCTCTAGTGCGGAATAGCTCAATGGACGGCCCACTTAAAAATGTAAAATCCTACACTTGGAATAATTCGATCAAATCTAAATATTTATTAATTTGTGCCTTCCGGGCGATAGTTGAGTTTTTGGAATAATTCTGGAGCTGGAATGCTTTCTGTTCATCCCTCAATTTCGCGCATCTTGCAAGAGAGTCAAAGGTGCCGAAAATATATCACAACAACAAATTGAGTTATTGATAATTAGATTAGCTAATTTGGCAGCAGAATTGGGTTAATTTAATCTACTAATTGCATCGCAAATTGATTAAGGCTACTTTTAATGTAGATCGATTGAAAAGTGAAGTTATGTTGTATGGAAGCCCAAAATAACCTTCTAATGAAGTATATACTTTGGCTACTTTTTGAGCGCCCAGTATTAAGAGCTGTACTTATGATTGTATTGTCGGTTATGAATAATAAACTTGTGTTCTCCCCTTTTTTCGCCCATCTTTGTTTTGCTGCATATATGGCCCGTAGCTCTTGTACTTTAGGCACATTTCCCAGTTTCATCACCCCCATGAACGACTTATAAAATTGATACTTGTCGCTACCTAGCCTGATCATGGCAATGTGAGGGCTTTATGTTATGCATTGCATATGCAGGTATTGCAGGTATAGCAATACCTCGGGAGTTTGACGCTCCTGCCCTGCAGAGTTGTAAACCACTGCCTTGTGGTACAGGTTCTTGACAGAACCAAAGGCTAAGGGAGCAAACCCTAAACAGAAAACCCATGTCACTGTGGCAGCACTAAGGGCGGTTGATGTATGGAACTCCCAACATCTCCCGACCAGCCACTGCAGGGACAAATAGTTTTGCGCCTGTCTTGACATGTTCTTGCCTGTGTGAAACCTCTATTTGCTCCCCGAGAGAGTGCCGCTGGTAACTTGCAAAAGCCAGCAGCACTTCAACACTTTTGCAGGCAGCTTTCATGAAATGTACAACTGCACAAGAGAGGCAGTCAAGTAATAAAAGCAGTCTTTGTTGCATCGCGACCGACAGTATGATGATGATGAGCTCTTGTACGTTAATGTGCACATTGTGCAAGTCCGTGTCGGACTTTGTTGTGGCCTGCATCAGCGGAAAGCTCAGCGTCATCCGTTGCTTTAAACGAGCCCACTAACCAGTCGTCAGTGAATAATGCTCCATATCCCCATTTTGAGGCACCAGTATAAATGGCCTCTCTGGGAGTGAATTTTTCTAATATTTGCAATTTGCCATTACATTTTGTTTGGCATTCAGGGAGACAAGGAAGCCTGGGAGGGTGCAGGTAACAAAAAAGGCAACAAGAGGTAGTGATGGCCCCCAGACTGATAAGGAACAGAGCCAAAAACAGATCATATGAGAGGAGTACTGAGTACATGAAGACAAGGGAATGGAATACACGGGGAGTAGAAGAAAGAAGTCCAGGGACAATAGAAACATATACAAAATTAATCAAAAGAGAGCTAAATGCACTGCTAGACTAATGACAACAACAAATAAAATGAATTAAAAAAGAAAAAGAAAGATAGATCAATAAATAAATAGAAAATATACTGAAAATTCAAGCAAAGTTTTACATACAAAAGGTAAACTTTAAACTTAAAATCAAAACCTAATGACCACTAACACAGCAAGGTGAAGACATTCAGAGAAATTAACGATTGGTAATGAAACAATTATCTGATGTAGAACGAACAAACTCACAGAGGTTTGGGGGATGTGGGAGAATGCTTACAAACAGGGAAAGAATGCATGCAGTAGTTAGCTACACAACAACTGAAAGTGATAAAAAGAAGGGGAGTCACAAGACTATTACTGTCTAGCGGCGAAAACAAGTCATTAGACTTAACCGTTATGGGCAGCATAAATACACCCATCACAAAGACAAAGCCAGCCACCAGTTTAGACATTATTTAATACCTTTATTTAGGCGAATTTTGTGATAAGATTTCTTTAATCATCTTACAAGGTGGTACATCCGTCGGGAGAATGTTCTCCCACCTTTAATTACTTTTGAAACAATGTGCCAGGAGGCCCCCCCCCCCACTCGCTCCAAGTCTTTCTTTGTAGCTATTTTTCTTCCCTTTAGCTAATACAGGATAGGTGTAGTTTTTTTTTCTTCTAATTTATCGTGGGGTAGGGGTCAACTCTAATTCGACAGTGTCAATAAATATTCCCAAGAATCTGACTTTTGTCAATTAGTTCAGGAATGCAGTTGTTAATTGTCTAATCAATGGTGTTATTAGGCCTTTCATTATTGACATTAGGTATTGGGATGCCAGTCGTTCGTGCGTTCCGAAGTTCTGCTATGGGCGAATTAGGCAGTTCATTTTCATGTTCGCCCATCATTCCTTTCACTTATATTTTTTTTGGTGGTGCTTGGAGCCGCACTTTGAACATTTATGTTCGTAATTACGACACAAACAAGGGATCATATGACATGGACTTTATTCAAGAAGAGGTCAATTGTATAAGGATAATGTCGAATAAGGTCATCAGGTCAAAGTTTGTCAAATCACGCTCTGAACCAGATGTGTGGAGAGAGCCTGAGTCGCTGTGGAGAAGGCGGCCTTGGGCATGTAGGTGTGGATGGCTGACGATCGCCAGTTGCCGAGCTGCCGGAATTGATCGATTGGGGTGCCGGCCTTGGCGCCGCCGCGCCGGACGCTGTGGAGGGTGTAAGATCGGGGTGCTGGATGTCGTCGGGCGGCTCGGAGGGCTGAGGTGAGCGTCCTGGCCGTGAGGGGCTCACCACCCGGAAGTAGGAACGCCGGTGCTTCCGGTGTGGTGTGGGTGGCGGCCTTGTAGTCACGCCACACGCGGACAGGGCAGCGTCGGTTGCCAGTGGTCTGCTTGAGGATGATAGTGTAGGCGTCTGAGGCAGACCTCGTCATTTCGGTCAAGCGGACGTGGACCTCGAGTCAGGTGGTGGATGTTGTCGGAAGCATATTGGTGAAAGCAGGACTTGGCAGGCCGTCGACGACCGGAGGTACGTCACAGATCTCACGGCAATGGTGGTTCGCGGGAATTCCGGCAGGGGGCGTGTTGGTTGGCGAGATCGAACCCAGGTGGTGCCACCGCAGAGATCCCTCATTCGCGCGCAAATTACCCATGTTGGCGAGCCAACATGCACAATTTCACTCCTCTTCTGTTCGCCCGCACCTGTCTTCGCTGTTCCACAGATAGCAGCAGCGTGACGGCTGGGAACGGCTGTATGACTATGACTTACGATTGTCTGACTATAACTTACGACTGTATGACTATGAGGTGTACCCGCCAAGTCTGCTTATGTTCGCCTTCTGTGTCCTGTAATGGACGGCACTCTCGCCCGAGTTCACCTTTGCAACTGCCGCAAACCCCATGTTCTCTGCCGACTTGCGGACAGCTAGCGCGTACTCGACATAAGCCGAATCTTAAAGTAGTCATCCCAGGCTCTAAATCTAATGCTTATGAATACGATACGCTCAATTAGTGCGCGGTAATCAGCTATATATAGTTCATTTATATCTAGGCACCAGAGACCTGTATCCATGATAACTTCATAGCCGTTAAGACAACATACATCTTTGCCTCCAACCCTGTAGCGCGTTATGGCCCACTTACTGCGTCTCCCACGGCTGGAGCTGCTATCACTGCGGCTTCGTGTTTGTCGTCGTCTGCTGTCTTCCCTGGAGCATGCTCTAGAGCGGCCGAAGTCAAAGAAGCCGGCTGTGGCTTCCGCTGCGCTCGGTGTCGTCGTCCCTATGTTCCATGTTGGTGTGGGTGGCGCAAGGTCCTCATGTGCTCGCGGACGGTTGTGGTAGCCTCAGCTGTCTCGTCCCGTCGTCGTCCGTGTAGTTGTTCGTCCCTTATCGCCTGTAGTTCTTTTTTTTTACGAGTTTCTCATGCACTGATTCGTATTTCAGCTTCGAGCTTGGCTATTTCGTCTCGGGCATTCTTTTCTCAGTCGTCAATATTCATATTCATGCCGAGCGCTTCGTCCACCATGTCTAGGTCGTCTAGGTCGTCATGTGCTTTTTCGCTTTCGCGGCCACCATAGCTTATCATTTTTCGAAACCCAAAACACTTAACAAAGATTTAATTCTATGAATCTACTTTAGATATTGCCTCACTCATTACACACTTGCTGCTGTATGAAAGGGAATAAGACTAAGCCGATATAATAAAACCTGTTATTGTTAAATGAAGCCTATGAATATCTAGCATTTCGACATGCATCCCAACATTAATTGACAACTTTTTAACTTTATATAGCTCCACATTTAGCAATTTATAAATGAGTTATTTAAAATTAAAGTAAGGTTTGTTTGTTTGTTGTTGTTGTTTTATGTCCTAGTAACATCTAAGGTCATATCAGGACGAGTACCGACTTGTGACAGTGCGCACTCATGGCAACTTTACAGTGCTGCCCCACTGGAAGACCAGGCCACCAGCACCATGACCTGATATCCCACTCAGTCACATTATCCTGACACTGAGCCAACCAGTCCTTGCCCTATCCTAATAATGCCGAGCGCCAGGCTAGGAAGCGACAGGTATACATTTTTAAGTCATTGGTCTGACTCGACCAGGGTTCGAACCCACGACCCCACGATCTATCAACACGGGAGACAGACTCTCTAACTGATTCGGCCATCCCGTAGATTATCATGATCAATCTAATATTATTAATATAAAAAGAATAGGGTAGAAAGTCAATATCATCTGGTTATACAACTTCAACAAGAACCATTCGTGAGGGGTACTTTAAAGTTGCATAGTCCGATGGTTTTGCGTTTTGGTAATTTTTCTGAGATAAATATATTAAATTGATCGTTATGATACGTGACGAGGAAGGAGAGAAAGGAGGAGTTGGAATAAAAACATTTTATTCAGAAGACAAGGCAATATAAGAAATGCACGAGTACAAAGGAGGGTCAATGATGTAGCCTCTATCTCTGAAGGTAAAATGTCAAGGTACAGTTAAGAATAGTCAGTGAGTCCAGGGGCCATGCCTGAGGGTAGTGTTCTCTGAGGTAAGATCTCAGACGGGAGGGAGGTGGCCCGATGAGCCCTCCACCAAAACTGAGGAGAGGGCTCGAGGGGCGCCCGAGGAGGCGATCCGCGGCACATATGCGTGAACCGAGGCGGGGGTCCAGGTCCCCTGCTCCATGATGTCCGAGAGGGGTACCCCGGCGCGCTGGCAAGCCTGGGCCGCCCCCCGGCGCAGGCTGTGGAGGGTATAGCCGTCGGCACCCCGAGGGCCGTGAGGGCGCCTCGCAGGATGGCAGTAAGGGTCCGAGGATCCAGGGGACGGCCGGAGGGCAGGATGAAGGCAGGGTCGGCGGAGCAGGCAGGGGCGAGGGCCACCGAGGCGGTCCAGGCGGCGACGGGGCAGAGGTGGGCGCGGCTCAGGGCGTCGGCCAGGACGAGGTCGACGCCGGGCTTGTGGACGATGGTCAGTTCAAAACATGCCTCGGCCGCCATGAGCCAGAGTTCCCGGGCGCACGTCCCGAGGGTGAGGTCGCGGGCCCGTCCCGAGTCGAGGGAGGCCGCGGAGGCCATGTTGTCTGTGTTAATGACCACGTTGGCCCCCGCGACGTCCGCAGGAAGGAGGGTGCGGAGGCCCACAACCAGGTTGACCGCCTCCAGCTCGTGGATTGCAGGGAAGCGGGCTCGGAAGGCCCTCGAGTACCCTCGGGCGTAGTAGCGCCTGGGGGAGTAGGCCCCGCCTCCGGTGAGGCAGGAGTCGCACTCGATGACGATCCTCCGGGTCCCCATCGGACGGAGGAGATGGAGGCCGTTGGTGGCGCGCCCATAGGCCGCAAACCATGCCAGGTCCCGGAGGGCGGCGTCCCCGAGGGTGATGGCGGCGAACCCGCGGCAGCTGCGGAGGGCTGCGAGGAGCCGCGCCATGAACTTCCTCGCGGGAAGCACACAGCTGCCGACGTGGTTGAGGCGGCCGAGGATACTCTGGAGTTCCTGGCGCCCGAGGGTAGGCCGGGCGGCCCGGGCCTCGCAGTCGGCGACGAGCTCGTCGACTTTGTCGGGTGCGATGCGAATCGTCATGGCCTCGCTATCGACGGCGAATCCGAGCCAGGAGACTCGCACCGCCGGAGGGTGGCACTTCCCGGGGGCGACCTCCAGGCCGAGGGCGCCGACGAGGGCAATGAAGCCGTTGAACGCCTTGCGGGCCCTGAGGTAGGTGAGCTCACACCCGACAAAGTCGTCCACGTACACGAGGGCATGGAAGCCCTCGCGCTGGAGGATCCAGGCCACCGCGGCGGTCACCCTGACGCAGGCGGGGCCCAAGGAGCGGCAGCCGAAGGGGAGGGCGAGGTCGACATAGGTCGCGCCCTCAAAGGCGATGCCATATAAGGGGCAGGAGAGGGGGTCGGCCCGTAGCTGGCGGTACGCCCTGGATATGTCCGCAGTCCAGGTGTAGGCCCCGGTGCCCAGTCGGATGAGGCGGCGGCCCACGTCGGCCACGGACGGGAGCCGGTAGGCGTGGGGCCTACCCAGGTACTCGCGGCGGGGTATCCCAGCGTTAACGCTGTGGCCAGGAGGGTAGGAGAGGTCGACGATGACCCGCCTCTTAACCGGATCGGACTTGGGGCGACACATCATGGGGGAGACCTGGGCCCAGGGGGTAAAGGGGGGGGGTGGTGAAGGGGCCGGCGAGGGCACCATGGGCGAGCTCGGTGGTAATGAAGTCGCGGAGGTGGACTTGGTGCTCGGGGGCCTCCCGATGGTTGGTGTATGTGGGCCGGGGGGGGGTGCTGGCGGAGTAGTTGGCGGGGAAGCCATACTCGAGGAGGTCTACTAGGTCGTTGTCGGGGTGGTCTCGGAGGCATGGCGCCAGGCGGGGATGTGGAGGCCTGAGGGAAGGGGGATGCGGGCGGCCAAAAAATTAGGGAGGCCCGTATCGCGGAGGGTATGGTAGGCTCGGGAGAAGGTGGGGTGGCGGCTCCAGGCGGCGCCGGATAGGTGGGGCCATATGGAGAGGAGGGTGGGGCGGTAGGCGGTAGGAGTGGGGCCGCAGGCGGGGGCGGCGGGGAGGGTGTCCTGAATGCTGGGGTTGACGACCTCTGCGACGGTCTCGCTGAGGTGGAGGGGGGGGGGGGAGGGGGGGGGAGGGTGGGGCTGGGGGGGGGCTGGAGGGTGGATGTGGGGGGGGATGGGGTGGGCGGGGGGACGAGGGGGAGTGGAGAGGGGAGGGGGGGTTGGGGGAGGAGGTGCGGGCGGGGTTGGAGAGGGGCAGTGCGAAGGCGCGGGGGGAGGGGGGGGGCGGCGGGTCCGGGGGCGGGTGCGGGGGGCGCGGAGGCCGGGAAGGCGGCCTATGTATGCAGTGTCGCCGGGGCGGGGGGTAGGGGGGTGGTTGGTACGGGTGGAGGGGGTGGGGGGGTGGGTGCGTTCGGGGGGTTGAGATGTGAGGGGAGCGTTGCGGCGGGGATGTGAGGGGAGACGCCTGGCGGGAGCGGTTTGGCGGGGGTGGGGGGGGGTGTGGGCGGTTGAGATGTGAGGGGGGGGTTGCGGCGGAGATGTGAGGGGAGGCGCCTGGCGGGAGCGGTTCGGCGGGTGATGGGGGGGGGGGGTCGGCGTGAGATGTGAGGACAGGGTGGTGGCGGTTGGCCGGGCGGCGGTTGGCGCGGGCGTAGCGGGGGTGCTTAGGGAGGCGGCGGGAGGTATCGGGTGTTGGCGGGCGGTCTGTGTCGGCTTGAGATCTGAGGGCGGTGGCGGTGTCGGGTGTTGGCAGGCGGTTTACGTCTCCCGGGGGGTGTGTGTTGGCGGGCGTGGGTGCGGGGGGGGGGGTGTGTGCGGCGTGTGTGGGGTGTGTTGCGGGGGTGGGGCCGCGTCGCCGCCGCCGGGCTAAAAATCCGGCGAGGTGATCGCGGGGGCGGCTGAGGCGCGGTCGCGGGTGCGCTTGGTGTAGCAGACCGCCTCGCTGTGGACGGTTAGGATGCGGCGCACGTTCGCGCAGTACGCGCATGCGTGCCTCCTCCTCGCGCCTTGGTCACCGTGGGCTTCACCGGGGGGGGGCGAGATCGCACGAGGCGGGGTCTCTGTTCCAGGCAGGGCAGGGTATCCCGTATGCCTCTCGGGTATAGGGTGTGCGTGGGTCGGCGTTGGAGGGGCGGGAGTGTGTGGGGGGAGGGGTGGGGCGGGCGCGGGTAGGGGGGGGAAGTAGTCTGGCTCCGCCCTCGGAGGCAGTCGCGGGGGCGGTGATCACGTCCATCCTCACGGTGTTTATAGCGACTGGGTCGCGCCACCCATCGGGGAGGCGGCCGTCGGCAACCCATGCGAAGATGGAGAAAATAAGGTCCGGGCCTGGAGGGTGAAGATAGGCGAGTGGCTAGGAGCAGCTAGGGCGGCCGGTTATAAGGGCCGAGAAAGGGGGGGGGGGAGTTATGTCAGCGAGCCAACGGTCGCGGCCCGGGGGGGGAGAGAGGGGGGGGTGCTCCTTCCCCGCCACGAATCAAACGCAATGCGAACATTACGACCAATCTATCTTATTTCCGGTTAAAGTAACTTTGATTTAAAATAAGTTTTGAGATATTTGAAATTCAAACATGCAAACTTAGTTTTGGCAAGCACACCAAAACTCCGACACCATAGGCTTCAACAGTAACAGGTTCTATCAAATTGTCTCAGTGTTCCCTTATATGTGGCAATAAATGCTTAATATGTGCATCAATATCTCAGTTAGATATGTAGAGTAAAATCTATTTCAATATTTTGGTTTTGAAAATTTGATACTTCATCGGACTATGCAGCTTTAACTACCACCTTTATCTACCCTGATCCACTATTTCATCGTTCCTTCTTTTTGGTGCTAAGTCCCCCGCCCCCATAACCCGCACCTGTCCTTCTAGATAAGTAAACCACTTCCTAAATGTTACAACTAGCATCAAGGTTCTATGCACAGCACATCATTTAGGAACCATGTGCTAGTGGCGGGGTTCTGAATAATGCATCACTGTTAGGCTCATCGTAGCTAAGTGTTATTTAGGTATTCAGTTCATGGCGAGTTTCCTAAATCGTGGTGCGCTGCACTGTTATTCACTGTAACCAAAGTATTTAGGGTCATGGGCTGGTATTAGTCGTAAAATCACCTTCCGCGTTGAACATTTTTACTAAATTATCACCATATAAAGCGATGCATGTATATAGGTTTAATTTTGTTTGTTTGATGTTGTTTTACGTCCTAGCAACATCTAAGGTCATATCAGGACGGAATATAAGTTTAATACATCCTATATTTATTCTGTCACAAATTCATTGTGAAGGTATCACTTTATTAAACATGATCGTAGTCACCATCTGCCTGGGTTATCTTGATATGGGGGTTAAAATACACTAATTAGGTTTAAATGATCGTTAATTGATTGATTGATTGGGGATGGTTTACTGCTATAGCAGGAAAAAGGGGCATATTCACAGCGAAAAATTGGTGGTAGTTATCATCATTTTTGTTTCAATAAAAAAAAAATTTTAATCACATTCATGTTTATATTGAAATATACACGACATTCTGAAATGGTCAGATTTATGTAAACTGACATCAACATTATTGTCAAACATAATTTTGAAGTGGTTAAATTTGTGCCCAATGACAACAAAACTTAACTCACAAAACATAGTTAACATTAAAGGAGGTGATACAGTCCAGTTATTCTTAGCGGCTCGAAGATTTGTTGATGCTTTACATTGATAGAGGTCTCATGATATCTACATTAAAGCATTGTTTGTGCCGTCCTGATATGGCCTTAGATGTTGCTAGGACGTAAAACAACAACCAACAAACATTGGTTGCACAAGGCCATGATCTGGCTAAAAACAGCCACTACTTGGGTTGACGATAGAGAGATACTGGGTTGTTTGTAACCTTATGACGGTTACCGGTTGCAGAACTGCAACATCATAGAGAGGCTCCGGCCCAATGTTTGGTTGAAGAATAATCTTCTGGTGGGACGGTTGTATAAGCTGGGGGATGTCTTTACAACGATTAAACGACAACTTGTTGGGGTGGTCCAGAATCTCCGGTCCGGCAGTAGCACATCACTTGTATCCAGCAGACAGCAGCAAAGGTTTCCGAGGAAGGGTGGTAAATATGGGTCCAGCGGTTCCAGCAATGAGAAGAACGTGAGAGAAACCTAAAGGTAAAGGGCCCCACCCAAGCACACAACTCCCTTGGTCAGGGGGAGAAGTGTGGTCAGAGGAAAAAAAGGGTAGAGTCTCAGAAAGAGAAATGAGGAGAGTTGAGTCAAAGGACCGTGCCGATTTGCTCGATAGCGACCATCCAGCGAGCCAAAGTCACAGGCAGAGTAGGGTAGAAAGTGAAATGCTGGTGGGCTCCCCCTCCTGGAACTCTTTTCAGACATATCAAGGAGGAAGGAGCAAGGCCAGCGGAGAGGAGATAGAGAGAGGTGTGGACGAAGTGCGGTCCGGATAGCAAGTGTGATTGGGTTGACGCAGGTGTCAGTTGCTTATGATAGAGGTCCACCAAATACAATCACGTACATTCAATAAGAAGAGACACCCACCAGGAATCGCATACTACAAACATTTCCAGCAAAGCCCCTTCCCCTGAGATCAATCCGCGGCTGGATCAAACCAAAGAATTAGTAAATGTATTGCCTGATGCTCGGCTTTATTCAGATAAGGCAAGGACTGGTCGGTTCACTATCAAGATAATGAGACTGAGTGGGATATCATGGCATGAGGCCTGGGGAATTACCATATGCCTGTCTTGATAGTCTCATTATATTGATTAGGGTTTTACGCCCTAGAAACATCTAATGCCATGAGTGGGACATCATGCCGTGACACCTGGGGTAGTACATTCCAGTTGTCATAACTGAACAACGTCACAAGTCGATGTATGTCTTGATTTAACATTAGATGTGTCTAGGACTTAAAACCATAATCAATAAACAAAACAAAGCCAATGCTGACAAACACTAGAGGAAGCCATGACCAATCTCAGAAACATGCACAATTTTACTCACGAAGAAAAGTGATTGAACTTTTTTTCGCCTCTTAAAAGATTGATGTGAACATTTATGCCCTTTTAACTGATTAGCTGATGATTGAGTTGACTGGTACCTCGGCGCTCATTTGTTGTCATCGCTGTGCACAGTGGAACACCAGCACCCACACCAGCACCGCATGGCCTACCACACCAGTTAATCATATTACACACCGGGCGCGGTGGCCTAATCGGTAGAGTGCGGGCCTCGCATGCAGAAAGTCGAGACTTCGGTTCCCGATCGAGTCAAATCAATGACTTTAAAATTGATGCTTGTCGCTTCCTAGCCTGGTACTTGGCATTAATAGGATAGGGCAAGGACTGGTTAGCTCAGTGTCAGGATAATGTGACTGAGTGGGATATTGGGTGACAGTGCCAGCGGCCTGATTTTCCAGTCGGGCAGCACTATAATGTTGCCATGAATGTGCACTGTCACAAGTCGGTACCCGTCTTGATATGACCTTATATGTTGCCATGACGTAAAACCCCAACAACCAACCAATCATATTACACAGCTCACCCTTCCACAACTCGGTCATACATGTATGACTACCTATTGACATACCTCACCAGCTAATCACACTCTACCATTCACTAATGACACTTCTACCTCATATCCTAACCAGCCAAAATCTGGCACTCCCTGCCTTCAGGTTGTCACAGATCAGTGACTGCACAAGACATCAACTCTCGCCCACCCACCCACCTACCCGTACAACTTATACTCTTGGGTCTCCACCTTACCTTCATTCCAACCCATTGTAAAAAAAGTGATTGATATAATATGGTATTAATAAAACATAGGGTTAGAATTCTTATAATGATAAATCATTTTAATGCAACAACCATACAACGTTTATCAGTTCAAAAGCTCATACCTATATAATGTTGTCATTTGCTCTCAAGATAGTAACCATGTTCAACATTTTAAATGTAACTATGTACAACCCATGTCAATACCAGCTCGATAATTCTTGGCCTGCAAACCAAAGTTGAACATTTGAAAATGTTGCACCAACAAACATGTGACCTGAGGTTCATGCTATAAGTGAGATAAAAATGTGTTTCCCAACCATATGCTTGTTCTGGCAAGTAATGCTATTACATTATATTATGCAGCACGCACCTGCTCACATCTTCAAGTGAAATGCCACACGCACAACTTATAGGTGTCGAGAGATCAGTTGCATAGTATTGTTGTTAGTATCCTTTCCCCGGATTGGCAGACATGCGGGTTCAACGACCGTTCTAGGCATAATGTCATGAATGTTGGCGATACCTGGGCTGCATTCAGGGTGCATCTCGGAGGCGCCACGGAGACGTCTCCGCAATGGGTTTTGACCTATTTGTGTTCAGGGTGCGTCTCAGAGACGTCTAAGAGACGTCTAAGAGACGCCTCCCGTTTCACCCAAGAGACAAAAATCCCCTCGAAAATGGCCACTGTATTCAGTGGTTTCAGCCAATCACAGCACCGCTTTTCCATTGCAAATGGCCACCGCCTATGGGGATGGCCATTCTCGAGGCGACAAACTGCTTTTGCCGTTCAGACTAGCGTGACATCAGGGATTTCCCCGAGACATCTCGGAGGCACACCCTGAACGCGGCCCTGCTATAATCTTGATAAATATCAATTACAGTAAAACCTCTCTATACCGACCCCTCCACAGATCGACCACTCCCCTATATCGATCGCTTTATTTGGGTCCCAATAATACCATTGTAAGAATAGTCTAACTCTATACCGACCACCTCCTTAAATGGACCACTTAAAGTCGGGCCATGGTCGGTAGATTTAGATTTATGATTTACCAGACAGGTTAGCCTAATCGTTAAGAAATCTGGCTACCTTCCCGTGTGAAAAGTCGTAGGTTCGAAACATGACCAGGTGATGACTGAAACAAACCAGTGACTTGCAAAATTGATACGTATCCTGGCATTGATCATTAATAGGATAGGACCAAGCCTGGTTTGTTTAGTATCAGGATTAAATCTGATTGAGTTGGCTACCACTATCAGGTTATGGTGCTGGCAGACTGGTCTCTCACTGGGGCAGTACTATAAAGTGCCCATCAGTACACACTATCATAAGATGCTACCCATCCTATTATGGTCAGAGACGTTGCTAGGAAGTACAATCTCAACAAATACCCCAAACAAACAAACAAGCAACTTATAATTAACAGATGTAAAAACAAATATACAAGACTGGAGGAAAAAGGGAAAGGAATTGTCTCTGGAGAGCAAGCCTGGCCTTGTGATGCATAGTCGAGGGCTCATGGGATTGTTGGCGAGAGAAAGCTGGGTTCTGATTGGCTGAGGAGCCAGGAAGGCTGAGGCAAATGGTACGGGGTGGGAGGTGATTACGTGTGTCAGTGATTGATCTCGTGCTTACCAGCGCGCAGCAGTGACAACAACTGACTGCCCTACATCCTACATTCACCCGAGTTGATAGGATCGATTGACTTGAATGTTTGCAGGCACTGCGGTTCGTTGTTGGAGTTTTACATCCTGGCAACATGTAAGGTCATATCAGGACGGGTACTGACTTGTGACAGTGCGCACTCATGGCAACTTTATAGTGCTGCCCCACTGGGAAATCAGGTCGCCAGTACCATGACCCAATATTCCACTGTCACACTATCCTGACACTGAGATAACCAGTCCTTGCCCTATCCTATTAATGCCGAGTGCCAGGCTAGGAAGTGACAAGTATTAATTTTGTAAGTCATTGGTTTGACTCGACTGGGAACCAAACTCCCAATCTCCCACACACGAGGCCCACACTCTACGGATTCGGCCACCGCGCCCGGTTGCAAGCACTACGAGCCACTGTTGGTCGTAATATCTTTGATTCTCTGATAATTATAAATCGCCGTGATTATGGCATATGCTGCCGACACGGCGTAAAGAAACCACCAATCAATCAGATAATTATAAAACCAAATTTCAGTAAGCCTTAGTACTGTTGATTCCGTAGCTAAGGACGCAACTGAAGCTCTAGTTCGAAGTCACTGCTTGTTCTGCATAGTTTGTTCTATAAACAGATTTGCTGTGTTTGCACATGGTGATTGAGCAGTTGTTGCCCGAAATGAACTTTAAGGCCTATCTACCGTTGGGGTAGTTATTACTCGAGACGAAGCAGAGATCGATATGTAGAGATTTGAAAGACTTGCAGATGATTGAATGATGTGCACAAGCTTGAAGGACATGCAGAGGAGTGAAGCACATATAGCGGGTTGATGGACATGAAGCGGATTGATGGAAAAGTAGCAGATTGATGGACATGTAGCGGATTGTCGGACGTGCAGAGGATTTAAGTTGCATGGTCCGATGGCATTTGAATTTTTGTCTTATTTTTTAGATAAATATATCAAATTGATCGTTACGAGCTACTAATGATTAGTCCGGAGTGATTTTGATTAAAGATGATTAGTTTTGAAGTAATTTGAGCTGAACGAACCAAAAATAATTGCCAAAAATATTGTGAGATGACCCTGCACAGTAGGCCTACATGGTTGGGGGGAGGCTAATGAGGTCACAAGATTGGCCTAGTTGGTTAATGGCCTCCCTGCATAATGGGTGTTTCAAAGTGAGTGTCTAAAGAGGTGAGCTTATAAATTCACTGGTTATTCTGTATATGCTGTCCCAAATCATTAGTTAATGCACCAGTATCTAAGTTGGATATATAGGATCAAGTGTAAGTAGGTGTTTTAATTTTGACAAAATTATATTTCATCGGACCATGCAACTTTAACGGCATGCAGAGGATTGAAGGACATGTAGAGGGTTGATGGATATGCAGAGGATTGATGGAAGTGTAGAGGATTGAATCACATGTAGAGGATTGACAGACATGCAGAGGATTGACGGACGTGCAGAGGATTGACGGACGTGCAGAGGGTTGAAGGAAATGTAGAGGATTGAAGGACAGGACAGACTCGCCAAATTGGTTTGGAGTCTATGCATACCCTTATCCTCCTGCCTGGCCTGTGAATTCTGGTAACGTTGCGAACCACGGCGATTGAGTATCCTTGCCGGATTGGCGAAACGGAAAGAATCGGAACAAAGTCCGATGGAATACGTCAATGTCCGGTTTCTATATGGTCAGGATCTGGCGTTCCCGTTCTGTGCCCGGTACGATTTCGATACATTTTGATACATTTCACGCCCAAATAACACCGGACTAGAATATTCTGTGCGATTTTGATACATTTTGATACATTTCACGCCCAAATAACACCGGACTAGAATATTCTGTGCGATTTCGATACATTTTGATACATTTCACGCCCAAATAACACCGGACTAGAATATTCTGTGCGATTTCGATACATTTTGATACACTTCACACCCAAATAATACCGGACTAGAATATTCTGTGCGATTTTGATACATTTTGATACATTTCACGCCCAAATAACACCGGACTAGAATATTCTGTGCGATTTCTATACATTTTGATACATTTCACGCCCCCAAATAATACCGGACTAGAATCTTCTTTGTCCGGTTCTGTCCGTTGCTCAATCCGCCAAAGTGTGACAGGCACAGTCACCGGACACAGAATGGGAACGCCGGATGCTGACCATATAGAAACCGGACATTGATGTATTCCACCAGACTTTGTTCGGATTCTTTCCGTTTCGCCAATCCGGCAAGGTGTGACAGGGAATATTGGGCGTATACAACCTGTTTTAAAACAAGTCAGTGGGGCTTACAAAATATCGCAAATATCACAGCTACACGGTCACCCATGTACCGATAACCGCCATCCTCCTGTATGGTTGCTATGGTCACTATGATTACTGTAGTTCAGTTGCTTGGTGTCATTTTTATAGACTTGTGTGATTAGTAGTAAACTATTATTTCAGTTCTCTCCACCCCCTAGAATCTAGTGAGAAACCATAGTTCGAATGGAATGGAAGACATCAAATGGAATCATTAAACTCACCATACCGAGAATGGATACTACTCAGCTACTGCACAGCCAAGTACTTACCTAGAAACAGAAAGAAAATAGTGTATGGTTAATGAGACATCCACCAATGAGATATAATGCAACAATGAAATATGCACCAATGATGTATAATGCACCATTGAGATAAGAAAAGAAGATATAATACACTAATGAGATATTATAATGCAACTATGAAATATGGACGAATGATGTATGCTGCACCATTGCGATACAAAATAAGATATAATACAATAATGAGATATAATGCAACAAAGAAATGTGCACCAATGATGTGTAATGCACCATTGAGATACAATGCACCAATGAGATCTACAAAAATAAGATATAATACACCAATGAGATATTATAATGTACTAATGACATATTCATCAACGAGATATAATACACCAATGAGAAATATCCTGGTGCTCGGCATTACTAGGATTGTAAATAGATGCCATCATCTATGCTCAGAAGACAAGCATCGGGGTGCTGACAAATGTGCTATTAATTAATAAGGTTGGTGGAAGACAGGATCAGGATTATCATGCTATTGGTGACACCGTACCATATCGGGAAACACCATAAAGCCACCATGAGTATATATTCTGTCATAAATATCCAGTTAAAGGTTTCACTAACTGCCTACAATTACAAATCAATCAGCTATACATCACCAGAATGGCTGCGCAATCTTTTGTCACTCAAAAGTAATTTCTACTTCCTTAGATCACCCAATCAGATATTATTGCATATTCCTGGGCTTAGACTCAAGTCATCTGATACTTGTGTAATTTGACTGGCAGGTGGCACTTTGTAGAATTCTTTGCCAGAGGATGTAAGAAAAGCAGTAGCTCTCGATGAATGTTGATCCATGCTCAAGACTCACCTGTGTCAGGTAGCTTGTTATGGGAGGCGGGGGGAGGAGATTCACTCTCATTCAGCCTCAAAGTAACACTATAACCTTCTTTATTATTATTATTATTATTATTATTATTATTATTATTATAACTATTGAGAGTAATAAGTCAGTACCCACCCTGATATGACCGCATACGTAACTAGAAAGTAAAACCACAAGCAAAGCATCCAATATTGATGATGCTTAATATTGATAATACTATATTAAAAAAACACTTATAAAAAGAAATTCAATTGAATATATCAACATGAAAGATGTATTTAGCATTTTCTGTAAACACATTTAAAATTTGCAGTAATTGAGATAGTTCGTGTAATAAGCATTTTGATGCGGAGAGAAAAGAATACATTTGAAAGAAAATACTAGAAGAGGTGTCTAACTCTAAGCGAACCGTGGTAGCTTCCTGGACGTGTGTTAGAGGTTGTAGGTTGTATTTGTGTGAGTTGTTGACATTAATTGCTTCCTTCACTCCACCGAAGGAGCTAATTACTGCAGCTTAATCACTAATTGGAAATCTCTGAAAGTAAGTAAGTATACTTATTGGAGTAACTTATTATTACGATTAATACCCGGCGGACAGTATATAAGATCCAGTATGAGTAGTCATATTCAACCACCATGAGTAGTCATATTCAACCACTATGAGTAGTCATATTCAACCACTATGAGTGGTCATATTCAACCACTATGAGTAGTCAGATTCAACCACTATGAGTAGTCATATTCAACCACTATGAGTGGTCATATTCAACCACTATGAGTACTCATATTCAACCACTATGAGTAGTCAGATTCAACCACTATGAGTAGTCATATTCAACCTCTATGAATAGTCATATTCAACCACTATGAGTGGTCATATTCAATCACTATGAGTGGTCATATTCAACCACCATGAGTTGTCATATTCAACCACTATGAGTTGTCATATTCAACCACTATGAGTGGTCAAATTCAACCACCATGAGTTGTCATATTCAACCACTATGAGTTGTCATATTCAACCACTATGAGTAGTCATATTCAACCACCATGAGTGGTCATATTCAGCCACCATGAGTAGTCATATTCAATCATGAAAATTGTGAATAAGGGAAATTGTGTTGGTCATATCACTGACCCTAAAATGGAGTAGTCACGTGACCAACACAACTTTCCTTATTCACAATTATTACGACCAACGGTGACTAGTAATAATTTACAGAGCCTTAAACACCATCTTCTCTGGGCTTAATTTGAGGCCATGGTTGGTTGTTGGATTGTAAAATTGTCCGATATAATACATGTGAACCGAGGTGAAGTTACTATAATAAATTACAAACTGTCTATATAATGATAAAGGTGGAAATATAAAAACCCAAAGACATATAGAGGATGTGTGAAATTGGTAAACTATTATTAGATTGTGTACTGTTGAAATTCTTGCTATATGCTGGGCAGATGGTAAGAAGTGGAGGGGCGGAGTACGTTGTAAAAGTGTCCGATATAATACATGTGAACCGAGGTGAAGTTACTATAATAAATTACAAACTGTCTATATAATGATAAAGGTGGAAATATAAAAAACCCAAAGACATATAGAGGATGTGTGAAATTGGTAAACTATTATTCATTGAGTATAGAACTTGTATATTGAATAGTCTTTGAGAGGGAGTGTCACTTCCAAGTCTGGCTAGGAACAGTCTTTGGAAGAGTCACCTCACATGCCCCCTCCCCCCCCACATGGTATTGTTATGATCATTGACCACTGCATTGTATTCCAATTGGAGGATCAAGTCATGTGACCACTGCATTGTACTGTGATTGATGGATCAACTCATGTGACCACGGCCATCTTGGATTCTGAAAGACCTATATAAGTAATAAACTGAAGAGTGTCACTCTCTTACTTTTCACTCTTACCCTGTTTTCCTTCATTACCTGTAGTGCTTTCACTTGACCTGTTCACACCACCCACACCACCAGCCGGCACGTTTACAGGATGTTTTCGCCCTGTCAACATCTAAGGCCACATCAGGACATTTGCGGCCCAACCATAGCCTGAGAACCCCTGTGGTCATACTGTTAATATCAGAGTATTCCGTCCTAATGCCCATTCTCAGCTGTTCAAATTTTCCGTCGGTGTAACGACTGGTTGGTTCTGCTAGAATCAGCTAGGTGGCGCCAATGTCTCAGTCTGATTTATTTTTGTTGGATACCACTTTCATCCCTGTATAAACTATAACCTATGTGAGCCCGCCTTTTCCTTTTTATGTACGATATAAAAAAATACCTAATAAAAATACCTACAGGGTATATTCAGCCTAATGGTCCTGGACGGATCGATGCTTACCTACTGATTTGGAGCTCGAACAGCCAATTCTAAGTCAAATGCAATTAATCTTTCTGGGACATGAATATTTTGTTAAGATACATATAATATTGATGGTAGGAAAGCTTGGGAAAATCAGGTCACCACATCTCTAAATTACTTCGTCCACTATATTATGGTCGTCCAGGGAATCACTCTGTTCTTAGTGGCTCACGTGACTGACCCTTAGTTGGGTCACGTGACCCTGGCTTAAGCTCTGAGCCCGCGGTTAAGCCAGGGTAGCAGCATGAGGTGAAGCGGTTCTGTACATTTGAGCCTCGTTCTGACCCCAGTCGACCAGACAGGGTGGCCGAATCGGTAGAGCGCAGGCTTCCCGTGCGGAAGTTCAGGAGTTCGAATCCTAGCCGAGTCAAACCAATTTAAAATTGGTACTTGTGGCTACTTAGCCTGGCGCTAGGCATTAATAAGAATGGGCAAGGAATGGTTAGCTCAGGGTCAGGATAATGTGACTGAGCGGGATATCGGGTCATGGTGCCGATGACCTGGTTGTTAAGGTGACTTATGGGCCTTAAAGTTACATAGTCCGATAAAAAACACCATGGAATATTTTTAATCAAAACGCTCATCTAGATTTGAAGCTACATATCCAACTTAGATACTGGTGCACTTATTAAATATTTATTGATACATAAATTGAAAGGGCACACTAAATCAATTTAATCAAACTTGTTAGTGCTTTAGTGCTGAAGTTTAAATGACGTCAGACTCAAAGCTATCGAACTATGCAACTTTAAAGAATAATTTGTGTAGTCCGGTATGTTCTGTAATTCAGTAGTGACGAGGTCACAAGTTTGCCCAATTAAAGAGCTACAACCACTCAAAAAAACCGACAAAACTATAGCAGCTGCACCTAAAGCGGCTGTGTCACACCTCGCCGGGTTGAGCAACGCACAGAATTGTCTAGTCCAGTGGTGATAAGTATCAAAATGTATTAAAATGTGTGAAAATGTTGCGCTATCGGGTCAATGGCCGCTGGACGAACGGACATGGAACGGACATGAAACGGACATGAAACGGACATGACGGATAGCCAAAGGACGAAACAAACTCAAACTGGACAAGAACCTTAGACGTCAATCTGGCGGCATCCGTTCCTAGTTTTGTGCATGTTCAAAACTTGTACGGACACAAACTGGACTTTGTTTGGTTTCTGTCCATTTCCCCCAATCCGGTGAGGTGTGACAGGGCATTTATTTGTAAGTTGCTCTCCAGACACAGAACCCAGACCAGAGCATCATGTAGTAAAAAGCCCCTGCCTCGCGTGTCGCCTAGCAACAGAATCTCCAGTCACTGATCCGACTTTCTTTGGCGCCTGTAAAATCGGTACCACGGAGATCTGTTTCACTTCCTGTTTGTCGAGAGACCTCCTCATTAGAAGCAGACCAAAGATAACCCCATCCAGCGTTAGCGACACCCTCGATTCCGCCTGAAGTTTGAAATGCTTGAACAAGTTTCAGAGTTCAAACCAATTTAACGGCATGAACAGATTTGGACTTGGTGCTTATATTTTCAAAATGAAGAGCTCTTTTCAAAAACGCAATAAGCATCAATAACAAAAAAATTGTTTGCAATACCAATGGAAAGTTTGTAGATCGTGCTTTGGAAAAGAGCTCTTTTTCAAAACATGATCTATGAAGTTATTATATAATTTATATATATGTGCGTGTGGTAAAAGTCCAGTGTCCAATGGGAAAGCGGGTCAAATGGCTTGAGGTGGGGGAGGTTTCAGGTCAGTGATGTTTGTCCTGCCCATGGTGGGTACCGGGCTCGCCCATCGAATCAACCACAATTTGGAAATTATGCACAGATTCGAATAAGGGAAGCCGGAGACCGAGTGGGAGGAAAGGTTAATTTATTGACACTGGTATGAACGGTACAACGGAGGGAGTCAGTCGACGGCATCGATGTCGATGGGGGCCTCCCTGATCGCTGGGTGCTCTGAAACTGCTGGAGCCGACCCAAAACACAGGGCTAGAGCTTTGGGGTGGGGGCGGGCTCAGAGGCAGCAAGGTGGGGGATGTAGTTGAATACCGCCGACGACTCCCATGTGCACTGCGCCATTATCTCCGCCAGGTCGACGCCTCTCGAAGTGCAGGCTTGGGCCGCCTCCCTCCGCAAGCCGTGGAGGTGAACCTCAAGGCCTCCAGGACCCCCGCCTCCGCAAGCGCCTCCCGCAACAGAGGGGGCAGCACCTGCGGGGTCAAGGGGGCCCCCGTGTAGCAGATGAACGCCGGGGCGTCGGAGGGGGCCGGGACCTGCTGGGGCCGTATGCAGGAGTCAGTGTTAGGGTGGAAAAAAACGGTGTTTGGCGGGAATTCCGGGTTAGCGGCGAAAAAATGGTATGCACGAGTCAGTGTTAGGCCTAACACCAAAGGCTTAACCGGTGTTACCTTACCCCTAAAAGATATTAGGTTTAGCGAGTTTATTAGGCCCAAATCTATTCAATGCTGTCATATTTAACAGAATTAGATACGCAATAAGTGAAAGTTATTCAAATTAACCCTAAATTTGAACCCTCCTTAAGGCTACCGCCGCATTGGCGGCGATATTACTAGTTATATTTTCGAATCGACGAACGTAAAGTAAACAAATCGTCGCCGCCGCCGCATCGACCTCCCTTTCCATACTGGCGGCGGCGCCGGTTTGTTTACTTTACGTTCGTCGATTCGAAAATATAACTAGTAATATCGCCGCCAATGCGGCAGTAGCCTTAAGGAGGGTTCGAATTTAGGGTTAATTTGAATAAATTTCACTTATTACGTATCTAATGCTGTTAAATATGATAGCATTTGATATATTTAAGCCTAATATATGGGTACAGACACAGAAGGATTTCCCAAATCTATAAATAAATTCATGTTTAGCTATAATGAAAGTGTTACAGGCTCCTGCATACGACTTGACACAATTCCCGACTTCGGTGATAGCTAAACGGTAACAGGCTCTAACACCAAAACCCGCTAACACTGACTCCTGCATACGGGCCCTGGATGGCACAGGACCAAGCCCGCACAGGGTCGCTGCTCTGCCCGGTGCACACTGAGCTATATATATATATTTTATATATATATATATATTTTACCTCGGTAAACAGCCTCAGGCTAGCCTCAGGCTAGGGAGAGGTAAGCACGTCCGGTACCAGCAATTAGCATATACAACTCACGACTGGATAACGTGTCGTTGGGTTGCTCCGGCAAAATTAGTCTACATACAAGCAAATACGCAGTAAGTATAATAAAAACTGTGGTTAGCTTAATTATGATGCATTAGAGCATCAATATGGAAAGTTTAGACTTTCGTTGGTCCAATTTGGACGAGTTATTTGGTTATAAACAACCAAGGATAGAACACTCGAGTGGGTTTCGCGAAGGAACCAAACCGGTCATTAGCGGTTATGTCAACACCCGGGTCACCGTGTGACTATGGGTAGAGATGTGGGTTTCGCCCTATCTCATGTGGAAATTCTCTCGTACTCTAATAGAGAGTAATGTTGGAGATGCTCCTGGGTTTCTTTTATAGACTCCCCTAGACAAAACTTTTTCAGGCGTTTCTCCGAGTTTCGTAGCATTTTCTCCAACTTGTTGACGTAGTAGTCACAGGTGGGAGAAGTGTGCGGAACAGAGGGATGGGCGGGCCGATACACTGGTCCCGACCCCGCGTAAGGTTTGGGCTTGACCCACAACCCACGCACAAATTTAGCTTATTACGCCTGTGTTATAACGGTATAAACACGTTCTCTAACACCAATAGATGTCCAAATGAGTTTGAAACAACCATATTGTGACATATATATATACCGGGACTGACCAAAAATCTTTGTTTCAGCTCCCGATGGCCACGAAGCGGAGTAAGCGCGGTGCAGCAGCAGCCGAGGGGCGTGTTCCGAGTGGAGTGGACGAGGAGTACGACTCCTCACCCGTGTTGTCGGCAGGGCCGTCGACACAGCCCCGGGCGCATATCCTCTCCGACCCGGACGAGGACGCAGTGCCTGATGTGCCTGCGCCTCCAGATTGGGAGGCTCGCTTTGCAAGATTGGAAAGCCACATCTTGACTGCCAAATCGCCTGTGTCTCGGAAGCGGCGTAGGCCGAGTGTCCAAGAGGATTCATTTGAGGATTTCTTGGACACAGACTCGGCGGTGGAGCTTAAGGCTCCTCCTCCTCCTTCTCCTAAACGGAGGAAGAAGAAGAAACAGGTGATTTCTTCGGGTGATGAATTCACCAAGGAGCGGGCAGAGTCTGGTTTGCGCAAAAAGCGGAAGACTAAGTCCAAAAAGAAGAAGAGGAAGAGGAAATATTCTTCTTCTGAGTCGTCCACTGAGTCTACTTCTACGGAATCAGACTCAGACACCGTATATGAAGGGGTCTATGCGGACATTGGCACTAAAGTGGCTAAGAAGGTGGAGAAGCCAAAGGCTAAGCGGGTTAAAACCACTACGCTTATGCGCGAGACCGTGAATGGTCATTTTCGCACGTTCAAACCGGCGGAGGTTATCTCCAAGTTAGGAGATGAGTTAACAGGCATAAAGGGTGTTCCCAACTCCATCATTAAAGAGATGGATCGGGATGTCAATATGACGGATGACCGTAAGAAGTTTGAGGATGTGTTGCACACAGTGCATAAGGCAGTGTTGGCTACCCTAACAGCTATTGTTCCTGTGGCTAATAGGATGCAGAGTGAAAATAAGTTCTCGTCTTTGGCTAAGACAATGGACAAAGGCATTGCAGTGCTAGCGGCGGCAGGTAATTACCTGTCGTTTCGAAGATATGAAAATGTCTTCAAGTCAGTTTGCACAGATGCTGGCAAAGAAGTGGCTCGCTCTAAGAAGGTTACCGATAATGAGGGGAAGGAGTTTACGCTCTATCTTGCTCCAGAGCCGATTAAAGGGAAACCTTTAGATAACACCAAGATGTTTGGCGGTCAACTACAATACCTCTATAAAGAGGTAGAGACTGCAGCCAAGAGTGGCAAAAACATGGATGGCAAGAAGAAACAGGAAGTTCCTCGTTTCAAAAAGTCACGAGGGGATTTCGTCCACGACGGTTCACCAGAGGAACCAGACCGAGTTCAAACTTCGGTCAAGGGTTTCGGGGCCGGGGCGCTCGCCCAGGCTGGACCGACAACACCGCACGGCCAATAGGTCGAGGGTTCAACTCGTCGAGACCTTTCCCCAGGGGCGGGTCCAAGTAGAGGTCCAAACACAAACTTTACAAGTCCCTGCAGCCTCTAAAAACACACAAACTGTAAGCAACTTTGTGGCTGGTAATATTAGTAATCATATTTCTGAGTGGCACAAAATTACTAGTGACCAAGAAATTATAGAAATAGTTAGGGGTGTTCAAATTCCTTTTACACAAATTCCTGTACAAAGTATAATACCTTTTCCATATAACATTCAACCAGTTGAACGAGACGCACTAACTAAACAGGTACATAAATTCTTTGAGAAAGGAATTATACAAAAAGTGACACACTGTTCAGGACAGTTTATTTCAAACATTTTCTCGAGACCGAAGCCTAATGGTGATGTTCGAATGATCCTGGATTTAACAATCCTTAATAAAAGGGTGGAATATCGACATTTTAAAATGTTCTCTCTAGATACGGCACGAGATCTGATTACACCAGATGCGTGGATGGCTAGTGTTGATTTACAGGATGCATATTATACGCTTCCCATAATGGAACAATACCGAAAATTTCTTCGATTTATTTGGGATAACCAACTCTATGAGTTTACCTGCATGCCGAATGGCTTAGCTTGTGCGCCACGTTTATTTACTAAATTGCTTAAACCTGTTTTCTCGGTAATGGCGAGGAAGGGTCACATAATGTTTCCATACATAGATGATTCTTTTATTATAGCATCAACACAAATTGGTTGTGTGAATGCAGTTTTGGATTTATGTGCATTACTCACTAAATTGGGGTTTTATGTACATCAACAAAAGTCAGTGTTTAAACCAACAAAACAACTTAAATGTTTAGGGTTTATTCTGGATACACAGTCCCTTACAGTGTCGATAACAGAACAAAAACTAATTAAGTTTATGACTACAGCGACTCAGCTTATTAAGTTATCAAAGCCAAAAATTAGACAGGTTGCTGTTCTTATTGGCATAATGACCTCATATGCACCTGCTGTGTTATATGGGAAGGCCCATATTAAGTCGCTAGAAATAGATAAAAATTTAGCGTTAACACGAACTAAAGGCAATTTTGAGCGAAAGATGTTTATTTCGCAAGAAGGGTTACAGGATATTGGATGGTGGATGCAACATATAGCAAGTTCACCAAATCCAATCCGCATGGCGGAACCTAATACAGTAATTACTACTGATGCTTCGTTAGAAGGTTGGGGAGCTCATCGAGATGGGGTCACAACAGGAGGTAGATGGCTTGATGATGAAAAATCAGACTATATTAATGCACTAGAATTGCGTGCTATTTATCTGGGCTTACGTAGTTTAGTAAAGATAAATAAATCACAGGTTAGAATACTAACTGATAATACTACTGCCATGGCATATATTCGTAACATGGGTGGAACCAAATCAAAGTCTTGCAATCAGTTATCTAAACTGATTTGGAACTGGGCACAGGCTCAACAAGTCTGGCTGACTGTAGCGCATATTCCAGGGTCACAAAATACACTTGCAGATTATAAAAGTAGAAATTTCCATGACCATTTAGAGTGGTCTCTCTCTACACATTTGTTTAACTTCGTTTGTGAAAAATGGGGTACACCTGAAGTTGACTTATTTGCATCACGAAATAATAACAAGTTACCCTGTTATGTTTCTTGGCATCCTGAACCGGATGCTTGGAAAGTAGATGCGTTTGCTATTACCTGGGAAAATAATTATTTTTATATTTTCCCACCATTTAGCATTATCAGCCGAGTAGTGAGAAAAATCGGCTTGGAAGGGACACATGCGATACTGGTGGTGCCCGATTGGGACACGCAACCTTGGCTGCCAGCAGTTTCACAACTGGCAAAAGATCGTATACGATTCCCAAGAAAACTCGGGAATCTGACGCACCACGGACCGCTAGTGGTTCACGGCGACGTGTCAACGACGCCCCTATTGGCATTCCTTTTCTAAGGAAGCAGCTACAGCAATTTGGATTGGACAGAATTACTGAGGATAGGATAGTATCGGATGCCTGGAGGCCAGGAACTGTCAAAATGTATACAACCTATTTAAAGAAATGGGGTGTACATTGTTTGTTAATGAAAGTTAAGCCAACAAATCCAAAGATTTCACAAGTAGCTCGGTTTCTTCGTTCTCTAGAGGATGAAGGACTTTCCTTTGGATCGATTAATGCGGCGAGGTGTGCGTTATCAATTATATTACCTAGAATTGATGGCGAAACAGTTGGAAAACATCATGTTATTTGTTATTTACTTCGTTCAATTTATCAAAGGAATCCTCCAAAACCAAAGTATAGTCGGTTTTGGGATGTTTCTATAGTATTTAAGTTGTTTCAGGCTTGGCCTCACAACTCGTGGTTAGATATAAAACAGTTAGGTTTTAAGGTCGCGGTCCTGTTATTGTTAGTAACCGGACACAGAGGACAGACGATTGTTGCTTTATCCTTAACTGGATTAGAAATAGACAAGCAACAAGCTACGTTTGATTTAGAAAAATTGCTTAAATCGAACACGTTAGGTGACCCTTTATCAACGGTTCACTTAGACTGTTTTCCGAATGATCGGAAATTATGTGTTGTGTCGGCCATACGGGCTTATATATACAAGACAAAGGATTTACGTGCATCACAACAACTATTAGTGAGCTTTATAAAGCCACATAAGGCGATTTCACGAGACACACTTGCCAGATGGACAATTACGGTGTTGAAATTGGCTGGAGTGGATACGAGTAAATACTCTTCCCACTCAACTAGAGGAGCCATGGTCTCCAAGGCACGGGTGCTTGGTATTTCTGTGAAAAGAATACTAGCGCATGCAGGCTGGAAGACGGCTAAGTCGTTTGCAAAACATTATAATAAACGACTAGAAAAGCCTACCGGCGTTGCAAAGCGTCTTCTCGCCAACTAACAAGAATAGGTGAGAACAAAAATTTAGAATGTTATAATAATAAGAAAGAATGATATTAAGGATAAAAATGAATTATGTAAAGGTCTCCCTAGCCTGAGGCTAGCCTGAGGCTGTTTACCGAGGTAAAATAGTATAGTTATACGAGTCTTACCTTGGTACAGATGATGGATAACTGTTGTTTTACCGAGGTATAAGCCTCGGATAGATGTGGGCTAGGGCCCTCCCGCCACACCCTGCCACATCTATTCCGTTGGTGTACCTTTTCGGTAAAGTAATAGTATCCATTGTTTGAAAGTCATTTTTATCCTCAATAAGTAGGTTAAGATTGCTGGTACCGGACGTGCTTACCTCTCCCTAGCCCACATCTATCCGAGGCTTATACCTCGGTAAAACAACAGTTATCCATCATCTGTACCAAGGTAAGACTCGTATAACTATACTATATATTTTATATATATATATATATATATATATATATATATATATATATATATAATATATATATATATTTTATACATATTATATATATAATATTATATATATATATATATATATATATATATATATACATACATATATAAGAGCTTTTCCAAAACATGATCTACCAACTGCCAATGCCAAGTTTGTAGGATTTAAAATTCATTATTTGGATTGGCGATTATTGTGTTTGGGAAAAGAGCTCTTCAAATATCTTTGCGTTTCCCTGTCGGAGGTTGAGTTGGGAAGCGGTGCACACACCATGCACGGCCAAGTCCACACGCCCTGACCAGCAGGCTCATTTCCTATTTTACGACACCCTTTTTACGACACCCCGAACCTATTGGCAGCAGCAAAATGGCGGCGCCCAGTGGTCCCGGTGGGGCCGCCTCCTGGCGCCGTCCTGCCAGGCCTTTTCCTGTTTGATGTTGATAATGCCGTTTGAAGGCCAAGGTGGCGCCTCGCTGGTTCCAGCCTGACACGTGTGTGCCCATACGCCAGGTGGGGATCAGCGCAGGCAACCAGCACGTGACGCGATATTAACTGTAAATGACATCTCCCGCCTCGCCCGGCGGCTACACAACTTTCCACCCTGGCTTCAAACGCGCGAGGAATCAAGTCAGGTCTGTGATTGTGGTGACGCTGGTCCTGCAGCACCACAACCAGCTGGTTCCCAGCAATGTCACGGTGTGTTCCTGCTTAAAACGCGCTGTCAACCATCCACCTAAAGAAAGTTTAATGTGTTCACATCCTCCGAAGAGATGTTTCCAGGAGGTTAAACTCCAACAACCAACCATCCTCCTGAGACAATCAACACTTGTGTCGGCATGTAGTTGTTCGCTGGTTGGTTCTTGGAGTTTTATATCCTGGCAGCATCTAAGGTGTTCTCTGTGGCCGAGTGGTTAGAGTGTCTGACTTTTTTCTAGGTCAGACTCCTAATCTGAGGGTCGGCGGTTCTATTCCCCGTGCCCCCAGCTCTGCCAATTTGGATTTCCACCGCTGTGTATAACTTACAGCGTCATCAAAGGCTGGCTGCTCTCATACCATATCTATGTGGTGTGGGAGGTTAAAAATCCCTTGGGTCGGTAAAAGTGTAGGCTCAGGATTTCAATCGACCAGCAGTGGAATGAGGAAGACCAGTCGTCTATGACTGAAATTTCCCCTGCTTAAACAACTAATGGACCAAATAAAAAAAAAAAAAAAAAAAAAGGTCATATCAGGATTGGTGCCGACTTGTGATAGTGCGCACTCATGGCGACTTTATATTGCTGTCCCACGGGGAAATCACACCACCAGCACCATGACCCGATATCCCAATGAATCGTATTATCCCGACACTGAGCTAGCCAGTCCATCATTGGTTTGACTCGGCCGGGAATTGAACTTGCGCTCTATCCATTCGGCTACTGCGTCAGGTCAGTACACAAATACCAAAGTATTTGATATATTTCAGACGAAGTCCATCAAATCACTCAATCACTTAGTACCGTCATTATATGATCTTAGATGTTGCTAGTACGTAGAACCCTAGGCAACAACAACAACATCATTGAATAGTATTATTACATATGATATTTGATCTATATAGCAGTGGGCCAGTAGAACGGGTAGAATAATAAAACCTTTGTGTCTAAGATCAGTTGTCAACTGTTGGTTTGCAATGAGTGTAAGAAAATCCAATGGAACAACAAGTATCATATTCACAACCAAATCCAACGAGTGTGCATCGCTCATTTTTGGTCTGTTGGCAAATGGATTTAGTCCTCAAATGTCCTATATCTTCAATGCTCCCATAACTAATTTAACAAAGTAAGATATTGCTTGAACTACATGGGAATTTCCATTTTTTTTTAAAGTGACATTGGTCAACATAATCTCGGCGTTACTCTGACCTTTTTTTCCGATGATCAAATTTGTGTCGGACCGACATCGGACTGTGGTGTCGGACCTATGCTGGGGCTGACGTCTAGACGATATCGACCTGACGTTGCATTGCGGGCTGGGTATACATTTGTAAGTCGTAAGTTTCGGCCGGGGTATCACTGTCATCCAGCGCTCTTACCGAGTAGGCCAGCATGCTAAGTGGCCATACATATGTACCGGTGCACCTTCCTCCCTGGTCGCTAGGGGTCTCATATAGCCGCTCTCCGGTCTGGACACCGGAAGGGTTGGGTAAAGCCCCAGTCACACCTACCCGGACGAGCTCCGGATTTTGAGCCGGACTACCCCCGGACCAGTCACCCGGACAGGCCCGGATAAAATCGCTGTTTTCGTCGTTTTTGGCCTCGCGGTCACACGTACCCCCCGGTGCGATCCGGGGGTGGTACAGGGGTGGTCTGGGTAGTCCAGGGTGAACCGGGGCCTGTCCGAGGCTGTTTCACTACTACTACTACTACCATGCCGGATCGAGCCCGGATGCCCCGGACCACCCCGGATGTTTAAAGCATTTTAAAACATCCGGGGCGGACCCCAGACCAGCCACGGATCACGCTGGATCATGCCGGATCACGAACGAGCCATGGAAGAACCACGGATCACCCCGGATCGCCACGGACCACCCCGGATGACGGTCCGGGGCTCGTCCGGCCTCTGATCCGGGTAGGTGTGACTGGGGCTTTAGTCATCAGCCTGCATCCCTGTCGTGGGATCGATCCTGCGCCCAAACCAAATGCAACACATGTCATTATCACTAGCATCGTTGACACTTGATTTTTCTAAGACAACTCAAGAGCTATAATAAAACAAATACTTTTTTCTAGGTCAGACTCCTAATCTGAGGGTCGGCGGTTCGATTCCCAGTGCCCCCAGCTCTGCCAATTTGGATTTCCACCGCTGTGTATAACTTACAGCATCATCAAAGGCCGGTTGCTCTCATATCATGTCTATGTGGTGTGGGAGGTTAAAAATCCCTTGGGTCGGTAAAAGTGTAGGCTCAGGCTTTCTATCGACCAGCAGTGGAATGAGGAAGACCAGTTGTCTATGACTGAAATTTCCCCTGCTTAAACAACTAATGGACAAAAAAAACTAAAAAACTAAAAAAACTAAAAAAACACCAACCAGCAGCCGGGCTGATCAAACCCACCACAAGGTGCCACTGCGAAATTTGCATTGCCATGGGAGAGATAGGGAGTGACCTGTCTTAGTGTTATAGGGTCTTTGATGAGATAGTCGGTCTGATTCACCTTAGACGAAAAACCCCGATGAACCGACCTTGAAGTCGGATACTCCAATGGGAGCATCACATTTACAAAACCGAAAGACTTACTTAGAATTTACACCACATATTCATGTCAGATATACCGGTGCACTTATCAAGGAGGTGTTGCTGCACATAGGGGAACACTAAGTCCATTCTGTTGCTGCTGAACAGTGCTGACGCCTATGGTGTCCGAATTTTGACACACTAGCCAAAATAATGTGTCATGTTTTGACTTCAAATATCTCTAAGGTTAGCCATTTAAAATAATGTGACTGATATTGGATTATGATGCTGGTCGCTTGGTCTCCCACTGTGACATCACTAAAAAAAGTCAGCATGAATGCACACTGTTACAACGTTGGATCAGTTATGATGTACCCTTAGATATTTCTATGACATGAAACTCCCAACAAACAAACCATTTATATTATTTGATTGACTTTAAAGGCTCTGTCATACATCACTGGATTGGGAAAACGGAAAGAAACCGAACAAAGTCCGTTGATATCTGGCAAAGTCCGGTTTGTGTCCATTGATATGCAGGTATTGCAATGGGTATGCAGGTATTGCAATATCTCAGGGAGTTTGACGCCCCTGCCCTGCAGAGTTGTAAACCACTGCCTTGTGGTACAGGTTCTTGACAGAACCGAAGGCTAAGGGAGCAAACCCTGAACAGAAAACCATGTAACTGAGGCAGCATCAAGGGCGGTTGATGTATGGAACTCCCAACATCTCCCGACTAGCCACTTCAGGGACAAATAGTTTTGCACCTGTCTGGACATGTTCTTGCCGGTGTGAAACCTCTATTTGCTCCCTGAGAGAGTGCCACCTGTAACTTGCAAAAGCCAGCAGCACTTCAACACTTTTGCAGGCAGCTTTCATGAAATGTAGACATTAAGACCGACTCATGGACATCACTCTCACAGCAGAGAGCTAAATGGAGAGCGGCAGTCAAGTAATGAAAGCAGTCTTTGTCGCATCGCGACCGACAGCATGATGATGATGATGATATCCATTGATATCCAGCCTGATCCGTTACAAGTTTTGAGCATTCACAACACTTGTAACGGATTGCGCTGGACTGACCTATGCGGTTATTATCTGTTACCGTCTGTTCCCCATCCGTTCCCGTCCATTACATATCCATTACACATCCGTTACCCATCCAATACCCGTCTGTTACCCGTCTGTTACCCATATGTTACATAATCGATACATTTCAAGTCTGAATAACACCGGACTAGAATATTCTTTGTCCAGTTCTGTCCGTTCCTCAATCCGCCATAGTGTGACAGGCACTTAAAGAGGAGAAGTGTAAGAATGTTCAAAGGGTTCGACCGGACGCGGTTGCCGAATCGGTAGCGCACAGGCTTGCCATGTGGAAAGTCGGGAGTTCGAATCTCAGCCGAGTCAAACCAATGGTTCACAAAATTGATTCTTATTGCCACATCCAGATGTTGCTAGGCTCTTAAACCTCAATCAGTATAAAAAGGGATACAGTGGGTATGACCAGATGACTATGAGGGCAGTCGAGCTATAACACTACCAACCCGCCCCCTGTGGCCAGTTGCTGAACTAATGTTCAGGGTACTAACATCCTTAGCGGAAAAGCCTTGTAGAGGATTTATGCCCCCACCCGGCCTTTTGATTGTAGTGGCAACAAGTAATGTTGATAGCTAGGCCCCAATATCTCAGTGTGCAGCGACTCTGTGAAAAAGGCTTTATAGAAGATTTTGACCACCACCACCCGTCCCTCTGATCGTAGTGGCAGCAAGATAGCTATACCTCAGTGTGCAGCATGCTTTGTGGCAAAGGTCTATTGGAGGGGGGCATTGTGAGGTGAATGTATCTATAACTGCCAATTACATGCACCCAAACTGAACGGCTGCGCACTCGGCGTTCTGAAGCTGCTTCCGGCGCGTCCTCCATGCGCGGTTCTTCTCCATGGTTACCCGGCTCCGTGCAGCGTCCACCCGACAACAACCCGCCGGGAAGATTTCTTTTTAGGAAACACCGTGACCTGAATTCGGCCTGGGATCCCCTAGGCCACCACGGCACTGCTCCACCACCACCACCACCTCTACCACCACTACCACCACCCACCACCACCCACCACCACCCACCACCACCACCACCATCACCCCGGGGGCACCGCACCACCACTCTTCTATTTACATCAAATCGACTGCATGGGGTTTCCTTTCCCTTTTGTGCAAAGCGACATGGAAGAGGTGGCACCTCAGGGGCGGATCCAGGATTACTAATACCCAGTTTCCCCTCCCCCCTCCTTCTGTTACGTCTGAGCATCATCTAACATACTACGTGTACCAGGACAGCTACCGACTTCTGATCTGGTTGGTTGGTTGTTGGAGTTTTACGTCCTGGCAATATCTAAGGTAATATCAGGATGTGTACCGACTTGTGGTAGTGTGCACACATGGCGACTTTATATTGTTTCCCGTCTGCCAGGACTATGACCTGGTATCTCACTCAGTTATATTATCCTGACACTGAGCTAACCAATACTTGCCCTATCCTAATAATGGCAAGCGCCTGGCTAGAAAGCGACAAGTATCAATATTTAAGTCATTGGTTTGTCTCGACCATGGTTCGAACCCATGGGTTGAAATCCCATGGTCTACCAACACTTCTGATCTGCGAGCAGTCACAATAACCTTATAGTGCTTACCAGTGCTTACCCAGTGGGATACTACGCCACTGGCACTAAAAACCGAAATCAGACTCAGTCATATTATCCTACACTAAACCACCTAGTCCTAACCCCCGTCCTAATAATGCAGACCGTTCTGATATGACCTTGGATGTTGCTAGGACGTAAAACAACAAAGAATCAGAAAAGCAATGCAAAGCAGCTGAAAATGATGGCGACAATTGTAACTTTGATAATTTTGTATTTGACTCCGCCACGGATCGATCACAGGGCCTCCTCCATAAGAAGCGATGGCTCTCCTGATTAGGCTATCTAGTCTGTTGTGACTTTCAGTATAATAATAATAATATATTTATTTCCACATGACAATTACATTACACACAAGTTGATATTTATATCAGTCTTTTTTTTCACCTGAAAAAGGAGAAAGCAGAAGTACAATACTTATGAGGTGGTTTCCCCATTTAAAAATAACACAGATACATGCTTATACCATAGAAATAATAAATAGAAAAATAAAAGTTAAAATCATATCAACATGACCCTCAATACTGTAAATTACATCTCAATATTTATGTACTAGACTAGTATGTGTTTTCCCTCTGATAAAGCTTAAATATTTTCTTTTTATACATTCGTTGAAACATATAAATGTTTTTTGAACATTTGATATTATCGTCAAGTGAATTCCATATTTTTAGATATACATTGAGACTTTAAAGTTGTTCTTACAAATACTTGTCTTAGGTTGTTACTCTGCCTTGTGTCATGGCTACTATCTGAACTTATTTTGAATAAAGACAGTAGATCTGAAGGTTAGAATAGGATTGGGATGCTGGTGGGATGGTGCAGGAAGTGGGGTAGGTTTGGTTGGTTGTTGGAGTTTTACATCCTGACAAAATCTAAAGTCATATCAGGATGGGTATGGACTTGACTTGTGACAGTGCACACTAATGGCAACTTTATAGTGCTGTCCAACTGGGAAATCAGGCTGCCAGCTTGACCCGATATCCCACTCAGTCACATTATCCTGACACTGAGCTAAAGGGTCCTGGCCCTATCCTATTAATGCTGCGTGCCAAGCTAGGAAGCAACAATTATCAATTTTGTAAGTCATTGAATTGACTCGACCCGGAATCGAACTCCCGATCTCCGGCACTGGATGTTGCTAGGACGTAAACCCCACAACAAACAAACCAGCACTGGAGGCCTGCGGTCTGCCGATTCGGCTTGGGGGGGGGGGGGAGTGTGTGTGGGGGGAGTGGGGGCTCCTACCTCCTGTTACGCGCTCCCTGGACCCGGCCCTGTCACGACGATGGGCTGCTCAAAGTGCACAGCTGGTGGGAAAGGGGCTCTAATTGTATTCTCAGTCCCGATGCCATTTACCGCAAGGCGCGCTCTGACTCCGCGGGTACGACACCTGCATTATGTGTCTCCTGGTACCCGGCCTCTGCATGTAGGCGGCCCCAAAGGCAGGACGGGACCTGCATTTCAATGCAGAACTCCTTTTGGAGACAATTGCTTGTTTTTTATTCACTGGAGTAGCCAAACAGGAACATTGGTTTAGACAGGTCTGTCACTACTCTCCCTCCCCTGGAACTGTTAATCTTATACTTACAATTATTAATATCCAAGTACCGCAGTTACAGTACACTATTAATATTATACAGCACGCATGATGTACATAACCATAGTCACAACGTCGAACTGGGAGTGCTGGCCTAATCGGTAAAGCGCGGGCCAGCACTGCAGGTCTGGAGTTCGGTTCCCGGCCGAGTCAAACCAATCACTTTAAAAATGATACTTTTTGTTTCATAGCCAGGTGCTCAGCATTATTAGGATAGGGCAAGGACTGATTAGCTCGGTGTCAGGATAATGTGACTGAGTGGGATATCGGGTCATGGTGCCAGCAGCCTGATTTCCCAAGTGGGGCGGCACTATAAAGTTGCCATGAGTGCGCACTGTCGCAAATCAGTACCGAGTCCTGATATGACCTTAAGCCCCAGTCACACCTACCCGGATGAGCCCCGGATTTTGAGCCCCGGATTTTGAGCCGGACCACCCCCGGGCCAATCGCCCGGACTGTCCTGGACTGCCCCCGGATAAAAGCACTGTTTTTGTTGTTTTTTGCTTTCCACCTTCCTGAACGAGCCCCGGACCAGAGGCCGGATCGCCCTGGACCACCCTGCATGACCCCTTGGAATCCCCGGTGTAGCCATGGACTAGTCCCGGACGAGCCGGGAGTGATCCGGGAGTGATCCGGGAGTGATCCGGGAGTGGTCGGGGCCGATCCATGGCTGATCCGGGGTGATCCGGGTCTTATCCGGGCAGTCTGGGAGTGGTCCGTGGCTATGCCGGGGGTAGTCCAGGATAATCCGGGGGTGGTCCGGGTTAAACCGTGGTTCATCCAGGGAAAAACAGCCCGGACTGGCCCCCGGTCCATCCCCGGACCACCCCCGGACTTCCCGGACCACCCCCGGATCATGCCAGATTGAAATGGATCGCAAAATCCCCCGAACCACCCAGGATGTTTTAAGCATTTTAAAACATCCGGGGTGGAGCCAGGACGGGGCCGGACGAGCCACGGATCAGGCTGGATCAGGGTGGGTCGCCATGGATGAGCCACGGATGAGCCACGGATCACCCCGGATCGCCTCGGACCACCCCCGATGATGGTCCAGGTCTCGTCCGGCCCCTGATCCGGGTAGGCTGGGGCTTTAGATGTCGCTCGGACGTAAAATAACAACCAACCACCACAACATTGGTGTCTTCGTGCAGGCTGAGCCATTACTCCGACAGTGAACCTCGAATCCATACTTCTGCCATTCTGGGGCTAGCATACAATTCATTAGACTAGGTTCTCTGATGAATCCAACCCTCCCATGCCTACCTGTGTATGTGGCATTTCACCTGGGGACATCAGTGCAACTGACTACAATGTCATAGGTCTAGCATTAAATAAATATATTGATTAGGCTTCTGTTTGGTGCACTCTATGTTTTTATGTAAAATTATCCCCGGTAAATTAAATGTTGCTAAGCTACCTTGTCACTGTCACCAAGGCAGAAGGAATGTTTCCTTTTTATGTAATGAACCCATTCATTTGAATGGTATTCTCACTTCTGGTAATGTGTGTAGCATCTAGTAACCTGTAATAAATGTAGCGCGGCTAGTTAAATTAAAATGGGGAGCCGGGGGGGGGGGGGATTTTGCTGCGAGGTGTATGGTATGGATCCGGTGGTGACGTCACATAGGTTGCTAGCGTTAAAGCTGCATATTCCCATGAACTGATCAAGTATCACATTTTCGAAACCGGCTCACTCAGCTAGATTTTATGTATCAAACTTAGACATCGGTGCATTTTTTTTTTTTTTGTGACAAGTTTTTTTATTCTGCTCATAACGTATAAGCTCCCGACAGCTGTGGTACTAGATTGGTCTGGTCCCGCACTCAGGAGTCTTTACCTGATCTTTCTCGGGCCAACCTTTGCGGTTTTGGGTGTTAGTAGTTTCTATATTATTTTTTTTTAATTTTCAAGTTTTTTCCTAACCTGTATATGATAACTTAGCCTACTATGTACATCTACGCAGATGACATACAGGCCTGTGGGAGAGGATCCCATCCCATTGTGGTTTGTTACAGCATCCTTTCACCCATGCCCTGTCCTTAGATAGTACACCAGTGTGCCAGAACTCCCCTGGACCCTTCAGGACTGCGACTAGGTGGGATGGCTGTGTTGTATGCTTAGCCATTTCGTATTTCAGGGTGATTCGGATGCATGACCGTGGCCTGCCTGGTTCTGCTTTGGTTTGTGCCAGTACACATACCCAGACGGACTGCGCCCTATGGTGATAGTCATTTCATGTAGGAAGTAGTATTTGCTTGACTACTCCAACTGAACATTAATTACTACAACTTTACCAAATGAATACAGAAGATAACTTCTGCTTACATTCGAAATACTATGTAAATACTCACATTGATGTGACTAATCTTGGTCGAGTTATATGACACTACTGTTACCATATTGATATGGAACTTTTGGGTTACAGAATTCCTGCTGCAAATTGTGTTTTCAACAGTTATTGTATACCTTATTCTGTATACCTTTTGTGTAAATAACCCTGAATTGAAAAATGGCTGGATGACCAGTGCATTGGCACTGACAAAAGACTTATTCAGCAGAATAAACATATTTACCCCCCCCAAAAAGCCCAAAACAACAAATAAGTGAATTTAATAAGGCACCATTAATTTGTCATGTTTTCACTCCAAATATCTCCAAAATAAACCGCTTAATAATGAAAGTGTCTTCAAAGTAAAGTATGGTAGATTATAACAATCAACATAATATACAGTATAACCCAGTTAAACCAAACTTGAAGGGACCCTAGAAATTTGTTTGGATTAACCGATCATTGGTTTAACCGAGCTTTGGCATCGACTTTGAATTGGCTTTGGCATTATGAATATATTATACAATGTATGGGGATACTTTGATTAATGTTTTTAATGTAATTAAAGCAATTTCGGTTAAACCAAACAATCGGTTAATCCAAACTTTTTTCAGTGGCCCGGCAAAATACTATTATTTATCATGTGAAAAAGTCTCAGATGACCTTATAACCACATGCAAGTTTGGTTTAACTGTACCGGATGTGGCCTGGGGCCCGACAATTTTGTTTGGATTAACCGATAATTTGGATTAACCGACTTTGGTTTAACCAACTTTTTTATATGATAAATGGTAGTATTTTGCGGGGCCGGGAAACTTTCGATTGACCGATCGTTTGGTTTAACCGAGCTTGGTTTAACGGGGTTGTACTGTATTTATCTCAGAAAATGACAGAAACGTAAAACCATCGGACTACTTTAATGTGTGTTTGGGGTGCGAGGCCAATAAAGGTCAGTCGATGCACACCGAAGAAAAAGTAATGATTGTTCACGTACTATTTTTTATCCTCATGTTAAAACTGGAAAATTTCATGTTTTGATTGGACTATTCAAACTAAAGCGCTTACCCAGATTTGGTGCTACATACTCAACTTAGATACCAGTGCAATTATTAAGCATATGTTGCTGTATAGAAGCGAGTACTAAGTCAAATTAGTAGAACCTCTTACTGCTGAATGCCATGGTGGCCACCATTCTTTCGGGCATGCCAACATTAAGTTTGTATGGTTTCACTTTCAAATCTCCATTCATAATAAGTTACTTCAAACTAAAGTAGGGTTGATTATAACAATCATTCTAATATATGTATATCAAAATATGGCAGAGACCCAAAACCATTGGACTATGTAACTTTAATGTGGTCAATGAAAGGAGGTGATGCATGCCACAAAAACACTAATTATTGTCCCATTGGTACTAGGCATTGCGGCTACGTCACACAGGACGAGGAGGCATGAGTTGGGATAACTTGACTTTATTCCGGGCAGCCCCCGGGGGCATTACATGTGTGGCTTTATGGTCTTGCGGCCATCCGAGAGCTGCAATGAACAGGGTCATGTGCTGATCAGAGTCACGGAGATGAGAGTGGCAGGAGTGACGTGCGACATATGAGCAAGGCGAGGTGAGGTGAGGAGATGTCAACTAGCGGATAGCAGTAGTTGAATAATTATGTAATATAGTATACAGTAAAAGAGTTTATGGTTATTTAACTAATAAGTCGTTAATTATTTTGATGCAATTAATTCATGATTATTGTTAATGGTTTAAATTTATTTTCTTTGTGCTGCGGATGGGTGGGTAAAAGTGAGGAGTGGTCAGTCCGGATGGGTGATGCGGAGTGACCAGAGTAGATGTGGAGCTGGTGCTTGTGAGCTGTGAGGGCTGTGATTGGCCGGGGAGCCATGAGTGATGGTGGGGGTAGAGAGTGGTGAGGGAGTAGTGCATGGCAGGGTGTGTGTGTCTCCCCCCCCCCCACCCCCCATCCCCCCCACCGGGTGGCGATAGGGAGGAGGGGCAGGAAGAGAGGGCCTCGCAGCCCCGCGTGCCCTGCAATGACCCCGAATGAGCACTCGCTCATTCATCACAATGCTAATGGTAAACGAACGTAATATATGACATTATATTATTATTTTCATAACTGGAATAAATAACCACCATATTGTAGCATGGATTGAATTGCTTATTCACATAATGCTATTTAAAATAATGAGAACTATGCGATATATGTTAAATTATTCTCAGAATACTGTCACCATTGTATCAGTCATGGTCGATTAATGTTAGTAGACATGCTTAATATCTTGCTTTAAAGAACAAGAGAAAACAAAAGGGGGGAAGGTTTTATGGATGGGTCATACCCCAGTCACACGAGAGCCTGCGTTCGCCACCAACCTCCTTATGCCCAAAAGATCGCCAACCACCCAGCGTCCCACTTGATACATTGATTCAAAAACGTGGTCGGCGTGGGACGGCGCCAGGGCAGCACCCTGGTGACTACACCACACAGCGAGCATGGCATTGCCTGTGTTGGTGCTGCCAGGTCAGCGCCATGTCGCCAACCATTTTTGAATGGCGCCAACTGGACTGGTCGCAAGGTTGCAAGTGCAGCAGCTGCAACCTCCTTGCATCCAAAATTGTGGAAATGGATGCCGGGAGGTTGGCAACCCCGTGGCACCAGCATATAAGGATGGAGTAAGGAGGACGTTAGTAGGACGTTTTGACGTCGTGAATCCACCGTAAGCAAACGTAGGCCTCGTATGACTGGGGGATTAGGTAGTCATGTGGTACAAGTCATGAATGTCAATATGGGCCTGCTAAGAGGAGTAGCCAAGTCATACCGATGACTTATAAAAATGGTACTTTTTGCGACCTAGCCTGGCACTTGGCATTAATAGGATAGGACAAGGACTAGTTAGAACAGTATCAGGATATTGTGGCTGTGTGGGATATTGGGTCATGGTGCCGACAGCCTGATCTCCCAGTGGGGCTGTACTATAAAGTCGCTATGAGTGTGCACTCTCACAAGTCGGTACCCATCCTGATATGACCTTAAATGTTGCTAGCACATGAAACAACAAACGAACAGACAAACCCAGTATGGCAAAACTATAAAGTCACCATGAGTGCGCTCTGTCACAAGCCGGTACATGTCCTGATATGACCATAGATGTTACTAGGACGTAAAAGAACAGCAACCAATATTTGCGGCCGGGGGGGGGGGGGTGTAAGAGGCGAATAAAAACCAGTCGATACATACACGTCACAGAGTTGGGTCCTACTAGTACACGACAGGAGTCGTCTAGGGTGGGGTAGATAGAACAAAACGTAGCTGTTACTCACCGGCAATCGCCGTTTTACATAGCAATCAATGTTGGGAATGACCGATAACTCCACAGATGACGGATTCAGCATCGCTATATTGTCAAAGGTGGGCCGTCGTAACCAGGAGAACTTAACATACTGTCTGTCATTGGGGAATGATGGAAATGAGGAAACAGAAAGACGTCGCCTAGAGTAGGATTCAAGCCCCCACTTCCTGCCATTCTGGAGCTAGTGTGCTAAACATTACACTACCTAGGCTCCCTGATGCAATCACCATCTCCATGGCTACCTGTATGTGTTGTTCGTTCTCTGAGAGGTCAGTGCCAACTACTAGTACTACACTCGTCTCCCTGGAATTTGTTAAGTCTTTAAAGCTGCAGAGTTCGATGAAATATCAAATTTTCAAAACCAAACCAATTATCGAGATTTGATTTTACATATCTAACTTAGATAGTGATGCACTTATTAAGCATTTGTTTTTGCGTCGAAGGCAATGCTGAGTCAATTTAACAGAACCTGTTACTGCAGAAGTCTATGGTCTCAGAATTTTGGCACACTTGCCAACACTAATTTTCCATGTTTGCACTCAAAATATCTCAAAAGTTTACCATTTAAAATAAAAGCAACTGTGAACTAATGTAAAGTAGATACTAGTGATCGATCTAATATATTTATCTCAGAAAAAATACAGAAATTCAAACCATCGGACTATGCAACTTTAAATGGGATACGTCCTTAAGTCATTTAGTGCTTAACATTACATACACACAGGCAATAAATACACTGACATATTCATACACAGGGTAGGTTCAACAAGCATACAGCACATAGATTGTACATAATCAATAGTTGTAGTGGTGGTGAAAATAGGAAATATTGTTCCTAGAGCAGTATTCAAAGACACAATTCTTGCCAGTCCGAGGCTAGCGTGTTAACCATTAAATTACCTAGTCTACCCGATGCAATAACCTGTGCATGTGGTTCCTTGCCTGAGAGGTCTGTGCAGACTACTACAGTACTTTACATATCAAAGCTCGGGTTAAGGTAGCGATGCCATATTCGTGCACTGTACGCAGCCCCTGAGGCTAGGTTTCGAAGAGTACTCATTGAATCCGCCCATTTCCACTTTTCTGTGATTAGGAAAGCCACAGACAAGATCTATAATGCTGATGTGGGTTGGCATAGTTACACTCACAGTCACAGCGCTATTTCTAGGACAGGGAGAGCAGACGGGATGGCTGAATGAGTTGAGCGTCCGTCTCCTGTTTTGGGAGATCGGGGGATCCGAACCCATGGGCTTGTGCATTCGAACCCTGGTCGAGTCACACTGATGACTTAAAAATTGATACTTGTCATTTCCCAGCCAGGCACTTGGCATTATTAGGATAGGGCAAGGACTGGTTAGCTCAATGCCAGGATAATGCGATTGAGTGGGATATCAGGTCATGGTGCTGGCGGCCTCGTCTCCCAGTGGGTCAGCACTATACAGTTGCCATGAGTGTGCACTGTCACAAGTCGGTACCCATCATGATATGACCTTACATGTTGCTAGGACGTAGAACAACAAACAAACAATCGTGGACAGGGCTGGTCAACAACCCTATAGAAAGAAAAGTAAAATGGCTTACCAATCCAAACAACAAAATATATTCAGATACTTACTATCTGAGCCTGCTACCTGTGAAGTGCTGAATTGATGAAATCATGTAGATTCTTTGAGATTTGAATGAAGAACATCCAGTTGTTGCCATCTTGTTGGTTTTCTCATTATCTCCGAGTTCATCAACTTCATGCCAATATGGATAAACACTCCCTGCTGGAACCACCACCTCCCCAGCTTGTCTTTAGTCGGTTCCCATTGAAGCAGGTTTAGCTCACATTTGAGGAAGGTTGTCGTTCACCCCTACTCAGGATAGGGGTGAATCTTTTATCTAGTGTTCGCAGTGAACAGGGCGTGGGTGCAAATCCACCTCCGTCCCCTGCCCCCCCCCCTCCCCTCACCACCACCACCACCAGACGTGGTTGCCGAATCGGTAAGAGCGCAGGCTTCCCATGTGGAAGGTTGGGAGTTTATATATATCCTGTCCAAGTCAAACCAATGACTTACAAAATTGATAGTATCGCTACCTAGCCAGGGGCCGTATGCAGGAGTCAGTGTTAGCGAGGCAAAACGGTGTTTGGTGGGAATTCCGGTTTAGCGGCGAAAAATGGTATGCACGAGTCAGTGATAGACCTAACACCAAAAGCTTAACCGGTGTTACGTTACCCCTGAAAAATAGGAGGTATAGCGAGTTCATTAGGCCCAAATCTATTCAATGCTGTCATATTTAACAGAATTAGATACGCAATAAGTGAAATTTCATGAAATTAACCCTAAATTCGAAGCAATATTAATGCTGCCGCCGCAACGGCGGCGATATTAATATTTTCGAATCGACGAATGCAAGCAACCGCCGCCGCCGCCAGTATGGAAAGCAATGTCGATGTGGCGATTTGTTTACTTTACGTTCGTCGATTCGAAAATATTAATATAAATATCGCCGCCGTTGCAGCGGCAGCGTTAATATTGCTTCGAATTTAGGGTTAATTTAATTAAATTTTACTTATTGCGTATCTGATTCTGTTAAATATTGATAGCATTTAATATATTTAAGCCTAATATATGGCTACAGACGCAGAGGGATTTCCCAAATCTATAAATAAATTCACGTTTAGCTATAATGAAAGTGTTACGCACTCCTGCATACGACTTGACACAGTTCCCGACGTCGGTGATAGCTAAACGGTAACAGGCTGTAACACCAAATCCCGCTAACACTGACTCCTGCATACGGGCCCTGGTGTTTAGCATTATTAGGATAGGACAAGGAGTGGTTAGCTCATTATCAGGGATAACTGCGACCGAGTGGGAAATTGCGTCATGGTGCCAAATGGCCTGGTATCCCAGTGGGGCAGCACTATGCAGTCGCCATGAGTGTGCACTGTCACATATCGGTATCCATCATGGTATTACCTTAGATGTTTCCAGGATGCAAAACCCCCAATCAACAAACAACCCCCTCGACCTCCACACGCGAAAATACAACAAACAAAAAACCCTCACTAAGCCGGCCACCTTGACACATTCTACAGCGCCATCTGGAATTATGGCTGATGGTACGTCTATGACCTTAGATGTTGCTAGGACGTAAAACAACAACCAACAAACAAACAAACATCCTCCGGGACTGTTCAACTACTCATGAATATGGGCTAACTGCATGACACTGCTGCTACCGATACCTTGGTCTACGGCCCAGCCCTGGATCTATTCAATCGCCACTCATGCTTCACGAAAGCTTCTCAGTGTGTGGAGGTTCTCAGGGGTTGAATCACTAATGCAAACACTTTTCTTTTTATTCGCTTTCAAATCTCGTTCAATCACAAACATCACGTGTCTCTCGGGCATTCTCAGAACCTCTCAATCTGCAAGTGGCGCCACCGATCAGGCCACTACAGAACTACAGTGTGGCATCTAGTGGAATAATACGTACATTTCCACTGACACCCCCCCCCCCCCGGTAAATTTGGTAAATTTGACAACATACATGTCCACTAGACATCATAGGGATGGGGTGAGTGATATAGTGATGGCCACCTGATATACCATCGTGGACTTAGCGAGTATTTGTGATCTCAATAAGCACCTTCTATTCGGTTATGGATGTATCTAATTCCACATCTCCAATTACCGATTATATTTTTGGTAGACAATTGTTTTCCTCTATCTGATTACAAGCTTTCTTCACCAATGCGGTGTACTTACCGACTTATCTGTAAGCCTCAGTTGCTACATTGTTTATTTACATGAAAACAATAATTGAATATATTACATATAGTAACTACTTTGGGTAACTGAGGGATACAGCTAGGAATACAATTCACCACGAGGGAACCGTTGAAGCCTGAAATAGATACAAACCATTGTCTAGTAATGATGAATTCTGACGCGCCTCTGGGACCTTACTTGGTTGTGTCACTCAACACGAATACCCAATGGAATGGAATGCGCCGTTGACCCAGTTCTACTAGTTTGGGTTTGGCTGCCATTCTTGATCAATGACAATGCCTCTCAGAGGAAATAGTCCCTGCCTTATAGGGTATGGTACAGCGCGGCTTGATGTGTTGACGGCTGTCCTTATTGCTGTGATCAGTCTCAATGGCTTGAGCAAACACACACTTCTTTTTTGTCTCTTTTTTGTGTGTGTGTGTGCATTAGTTGAGCCTGGGAAATTTCAATAGACGAGATCACCGTTCCGAGTGTGCATGCGCTGAAAACGCCATTGGCAGCAAAGCAAGGGCATACGGCCAGTGAGTTTGCCAATATGCATATGGACAAACTTTGATTTGATTCAAAATTAATAAAAATACATAACAATTTCGCACAAACATGGATGGATGGATGCAATATAATAATATAATAAATGTGTTTAAGACAGAACTCTCAATAATTAAGTATTTTGAGCTAAGAAACAAACAATTTCAGTCACTTTACAGGCTGATAGTGTCGTGAGAGGTGATGAAAATGGGAAATATTGTGCCTAGAGTGGGACTCGAACCCACATCTCTTTGCATTCCGGGCCAGTGTGCTAACCATTACACCACCTAGGCTCCCTGATATCACCATACTACCGACGCCTACCTGTCTATGTGGTTACTTGCCTGAGAGGTCAGTGCAGACTACTACACTCGTCCCCATGGAATTATAAGTCTTTTAATGCTTACAATTACATACATACAGGCGATACACTAACATATACATACACAGGGTAGATTCAACAACCATACAGCGCATAGCTTGTATAGGATCATGGTAGCGGCAACCAGTGTTGTGGCGGTGATGAAAATGGGAAATATTGCACCTAGAGCGGGACTCGAACCCACATCTCTTTGCATTCTGGGCCAGTGTGCTAACCATTACACCACCTAGCCTCCTTGATATCACCATACTACCCACATCTACCTGTCTATGTGGTTACTTGCCTGAGAGGTCAGTGCAGACTACTACAATAGTTACATCACCATTGATAAGACATAAGTAATTCTTGTTCTAAAATGTCAAATGTGTCAACAAAAACTTGTTTCAAAGAAATATATAATGACTGTCTGATTAACCCTACCCATTTCCTAACCCAACAAATGTCATTAACCATAGGATATAAACAAAAACATGAATTAAATGAGTAAAACTGACTCTGGCTATGGCTCTAACACTAGTTGAGTGCCCAGATTTTTTTCAATCTAAATGCAGATGGTATAAGATATGCTGATTAGATTGATCTAAATGCAATGCTAGATAAAAGATTAATATCTTACTTTATTATATATATTTTAGTTGGTATTCTATGTTTCAAACAAGAGCTGAGATGAGCTGAAACTAGCACATTTCATAGCTGCACCCAGTGTCTTAGCATTAGCCATGTGATTCGCGGGGGTTTGTTTATCTTCCATGCATCGCCCAATGCACCACGCAGCTGGAATGGCGATGTAGTCTATTACAGACAATTGGTTTTCTTCATTGCACCTCTCCTTACCCTATCCTAGTACGGCCAAGTGCTAGGTAAGGTAGTCAGAAGGACCACATTTTTAGGTCACCAGTGGCAAGAAAAGGAGATATTTGAGGACTTGCAGGTGGCAGCCATATTTTTAAAGGAGAGGATGCAGTGCTGAATCAGTAAGAGCGCAGGTTTCCCGTGTGGAAGGTTGGGAGTTAGAATCCTGGCCGAGTCAAACCAATGACTTACAAAATTGATACTTGTCGCTACCTAGCCAGGCACTCAGCATTACTAAGATAGGGCAAGGGGTGGTTAGCTCAGCATCAGGATAATGTGATTGAGTGGAAAATCAGGTCATCGTCCCAACAGCCTGGTATCCCAGTGGGTCGCCATGAGTGCGCAGTCACAAGTCGGTGCCTGTCCTGATATGACCTTAGATGTTGTTAGGACGTGAAACAACAACAAGCAAACTGTAGTCACATCTATCGGGCGGTGTAACTATATATATATATATATATACTATATATATATATATATATACACATATATATATATACACATATATATATATATATATATATATACACATATATATAAATATATATATATATATATATATATATACATATATATGTATATATATATACACACACACACATCCATATATACGAGAACTGGCTGTTTGCAAGGAAGCCCACAGCGTACTCGATCGATCCTCATGTGGCAGACATTCTCAATCTCATCAACGCGTGAGTTCGGGAACAAATGTGCGTCCACATATCTATCGGACCACTATTGTGAACATGAATCAGGAAGCAATCTCAAGATCTATTCTTATCTCTGTCTTCGCCCCTTTTGTAAAATGCGTGCTGGCATATTTGAAACTCCGCCCGGAGATTGGCGGAAGAACTGCTAAATCCATACCGACGTTTGTAAACGTTTTTTCTTCTTTTCTTCGTGCGACAATACAATTGTCTTGAAATCTGATTTTCAAAACTATATCATATCACTGTGTGAGATTTGCCTTGAATATGGCCTATGCTGCTAACAGCGCATAGAGAAAAAGAAGTAAAGCTTGTTTTATTTAACGACGCCTCTAGAGCGCATTGATTTTTATCATCGGCTATTGGACATCAAACATATGGTCATTCTGATATATTTCTTTGGAGGAAACCCTCTGCAGCCACATAGGCTACTCTTTCCGATAAATAGCATATGCACTTTCCCACAGACAGGACAGCACATACCTCAGCCTTTGATGAACCAGTTGTGGACCACTGGTTGGAACGAAAAAAAGCCCAAACTGCAAATGGGTCCACTGAGTAGGATGGATAGGATGACCGACACCTTCATAGATGGACACTCTACCGCCTGATCTACGTCCCGCTCCCCACACGGCGTAAAGAAACAACCAATAAATCAATCAATCAATCACTCTCTGAGTAGCTGCGAAGTGCTGGTGAAAGGCGGATTGTAGTTTGGAGCAGGACCGGAAGAGGACGGCTGAATCAGTGAGGGCACCAGCTGACTTCCGGTTTGGGAGGCCGGATGTTAAAACCCCGAAAACCAATAGGACAAGCTAATGGCTTTCCAAAGGTGATACTTGTTTCTACCTTAGGCTAGGATTCCATGTATGCTGTATGTAAAGGTGAATGTGAAATAAGATGGAAAACATCTAAATATCATACAAATGATTCCACATGTCCGAGTGCGAATGCGATTTGCGTATATGGAAAACTAGATCGCTCCATGTAGCAATTGGTGTGAATGTCTATACCAAAGACCGGACCCGGTGGCCGAATCGATAGAGCGCAGAATTCCCGTGTGGAAGGTCGGGAGTTCTAATCCCAGGCAAGTTAAACCGACCACTTATTAAATTGACACTTGTCACTACCTAGCCTGGCACTCAGAATTAATAGGACGAGACAAGGACTGGTTAGCACCGTGTCAGGATAATGTGACTGGGTGGGGTACCAGGTCATGGTCCTGGCAGCCAGGTCTCCCAGTGAGGCAGCACTATTAAGTCACCATTAGTGTGCACTGTCACAAGTCATTACCCGTCCTGATATGGCCTTAGATGTTGTTATGACGTAAAACAACAAAGTGTATATCAAATCGGATGAATTGACTGAAATCGCATCGGTATTCATATTTAAGGTAGAACACAAATTGCATACTTGTGACATCAGCATAGGTATCTAGGTCAGTGCGCGTGCCTTTCGGCTGCAGGACGACACACTGTCACACTGCAAACTCAATGGCTATGAGGAATCTTCATAGAGAACAAGTGAAATATCTCTAGAACCACACCACCTAGACACAAACCGCCTGGTACACATATAGAAAACATATGTAACGAATAGATTATATTAAATTTATAAGGCTATGGTTCAGAATTTCTATTAATTTTGAATAAAATTGACGTTTTGCACTGCACGTATCGGTAAACTCAATGCATTGTCAATGGCCGTAGGTAAACTTCATATAGAAAAAATAAAATATCTCTCAAAATACACCACTTAGATGCAGACCGTTTGGAACACATACAGAAAACATATTCAACAAACAGATTATATTAAATTTATAAGGTTAGGGTTCTGCATTTCTATTAATTTTGAATCAAATAGACGTTTTCCACTGCGCATACCGGCAAACTCAATGGATTGTCAATGGCTGTGAGCAATCTTCATAGAGAAAAAGTGAAATATCTCTAAAACCACATGACTTAGAAACAAACTGCTTGGAATACTAATAGAAAACATATTCAACGAACATATTATATTAAGTATATAAGGTTAGGGTTCTGCATTTCTATTAATTTTGATTAAAATAAATGTTTTGCACTGCGTGTACCGACAAACTCAACGGCAGCGTGCCTTCGTTCTGCAGCCAAGCAGCGTGCGCATACACTAATAGAAAACATATTCAACGAATATATTATATTAAATGTATAAGGTTAGGGTTCTGCATTTCTATTAATTTTGATTAAAATAAACGTTTTGCACTGTGTGTACCGACAAGCTCAATGGCAGTGTGCCTTCGTTCTGCAGCCAAGCAGCGTGCGCATACACAATGTTTATAAAAATTGAAAGGGGTCTATACTGTTTGTTGCATGGAATACTAGAGTTAGCCTGCTACTCAGCAGAAACAGGACAGGTAAAGGACTGCTTTTGTCAGTGTCTGGATAATGTGACTGAGTGGAATGTCTGGTCATGTTCTTAATGGTGTGGTCTCCCAGTGGGGCAGCACTATAAAGTCGCCATGAGTGTACACCATCACAAATCGATAAAGATCCTAAGATGTTGTTTGGACTTAAAACCCCAACAAACCAAACCAAACTTTGGAGAAGTGTCAACAGTAAATACCGAATACTTTCCTGCATATCCTTTTTAATGGCATTAAAAACTAGCTTATGTTGGGTGAATGCTTTGATAAGCAGTTATATTTATTTATTGGAATGGTTAAATAAAATCTGACCCCTCCCAGAGCCAGTCTGTGTGTCCTTACAAATAATACCTGTCTTAGACCAAATGTTTTACCTGGGTTAGTTCACAAAATTCCATTCAAACTGCATTCTGAGCAGCACACATTTAGTATTAGTATCGCAATCGTAAAGCAGAGAATACTGATCTTAAATCACGTGATTTTCGTAAGGATCCAGTAAACTGCCATGTTTATTTGAGGCAAAAAGAAAACCCAGCAAAATAGGCCATTTAACACACATTTGGCATGCGTTACATTGATTAACCTTTCCACTCGGATATAGACCCAAATTGGATAGTGCTTTTCTCTCCTTTGGGCATTGGACCTGTACCATCCATTTTCTGTGTATTGTTGAATCTAGTCTGTGGGAAACAGACGGAATTTAACTAAATGCAGAACATTGTTTAGCAATCATTAGGAAGGCTTCCTTGAAACAGCAACAAATAACTCATATTCTACCGTGAGAAAACCTCATAAAAACAACAAAAACAGATGTGATTTATTGGGAATAAGGTGGACAACAACCACTCACACAGATCAGGTGCCTATATCTTTACGGGGCGTTCCAGCTCTTCGCAATGTGTATTGTTTCCGAACTGTTAAAGTTGCATAGTCCGATGCCTTTGACATTCTGCTATTTTCTGAGATACTTATATTATACTAATCGTTATAATCCACTTTACTTTAGTTTGAAGTAACTTTAATCTTAAATGGCTAAGTTTGGAGATATTTGACATCAAAACATGCCAACATAATGTTGGCAAGCACACCAAAACTCTGACACCAGAGACTTCAGTAGTAACGGTTTCTATTGATTAACGTATTATGCCTTTCTATGCAGCAACAAATGCTTAATAAGTGCACTAGTATCTAAGTTGAATATGTAGAATCAAATCTAGATAAGTGTTTTGGTTTTGAAAATTTGATGTTTTCATCGGACTATGCAGCTTTAACTAAACCAGCTCTCTATGGCAGGCCATTGCGAAATACCAGTATTATTATTCTGTTTTTGATGTTTGTTGTTTTACATCCTAGCAACATCTATGATCATATCAGGACGGTTCCCGACTTATGACAGTGTTGCTTATGGGGGGAGGGGGGGGGGGGGTCCTGACCTAGCGGTCACTGACTGCAGCACTGCAGCATTGTTTAAACGGCCCGTTTTTGGTGGTTTTTTTTTTTTTGTCCTCCTTCTTTTGTTCAAGCTCTTCTACTTGTGGGGTGGCGTGGTGCGGGCGGTGGTTATGACAGTGTGCACTCATGGTAACTTTTATAGTGCTGCCCAATGGGAGACCTGGCCACCAGCACCACAGTCACATTATCCCACACAGTCACATTATCCTGACACTGTGCTCAACCAGTCCTTGTCCTATCCCATGAATGCCGAGCACCAGGCTATGTAGTAACAAGTATCAATTTGATAAGTTATCGGTTTGACTCGACTGGGAATCGAACTCCTGACCTTCCGCACGGAAAGCTTGCCACTGCGTCCGGTCTTTGATTTTTCTCATATAGTTTACCTAGTTAAATTATAGAAAGCAGGCAAGCAATCATGACTAATCATATAATATCATATACTCCTAATATATTTATAATCATATATATATATATATTTAGATTTATTATTCTATACAAGCAAATAATTGTTGACTTAAGTGAATTATGCAGCCAAGTACATTGGCTTTGCATAGTGTCCAGGATTGCTTGCGTGTATGGCCGATAAAGACATTCTTTTTTCAAATTTTACTCTCAGCAACTTACCGCAACGCGTTTTATATGGGCCCCATGTTGTTACTCAGTCCATAGTAACAACATGGGACCTGGGAGGGGGGAACAAGATTTAGTTACGATTTTCTTGATGTTTCCATTTCGGATTAGTTCGGTAGCGATACTTGAGAGACAATTCTGTTGGCACAAATCATAGCAACAGCAAAACTATTTATATGTATATATATTTTATTAAAAGAAAAAATGCTCCGATGTGACTGACACAAAGGGACAGTGCAACTAAGTCTTGTCAACATCTAGTAGCAGTGAGGAGGGCCGCATGTGGCGCCACCGGTACAGTGTTGACTCTTACAGTGTATAACAATATGATAATAATTCCCATATGTATCTTTATACTAATATAGTTCATTATACATCACGTATGTGCATGCAGCTAGTGAATCAGACATACTGGAGTGAGAAGTGTCGAAAGCTACCGCAGGTGACGCCAGCATCGCAGTTTTCTGCGGCACCGGTGTTAGTCCGCAGTGAATAATCAGGTTAGAAGGCCATGCACACCAGCGGATATATATAATTGTTATATAGACCTATTTCAATGTTTACTAACATCGTCTATACACGCGCAGCTTGGCTGCAGAACGAAGGCACACAGCCACTGAGTTTACCGGTACATGCCATGCAAAACGTTTATTTTATTCAAAATTAATAGAAATGCAGAACCCGAACCTTATCAATTTAATATAATCTATTCGTTGAATATCTTTGCTATATGTGTACCAAGCGGTTTTTCTCTAGGTTGTGTGGTTTTAGAGATATGTCACTTTTTCTGTATGAAGATTGCTCACGGCCATTGACAATGCATTTAGTTTGCCGGTACGTGCAGTGCTAAACGTTTATTTTATTCAAAATTAATAGAAATGAAGAACCATAGCCTTATGAATCTAATATAATCTATTCGTTGAATATGTTTTCTATATGTGTACCGAGCGGTTTGTCTCTAGGTTGTGTGGTTTTAGAGATATTTCACTTGTCCTCTATGAAGATTGCTCATAGCCATTGAGTTTGCACTGTGACAGTGTGTCATCCTGCAACCAAAGGTGCGCGCCCTGACCTAGATACCCGTGCTGACGTCACTTGAAATAGGTCTATATACGTTATATATAATCATGGCTATTCTCTATTCATCGACATGATTGTACATCCAGACAGCAGACGACAGGTGTGTTCCGAGTCCCATGGTCCCTCAAAAAGGAATGAATCTGTGACCCAGCACACCATGGTCGCAGCTTCAGCTTAGATTGCAGAAGGTGTTGGGGAAGTAGTGAGTGCACATACCACAAGTGGTATATTATCTAATTAACAACGCAAACACAGCAAATATAGTTATGCCTTTTTATTACAATTTTAGCTCTTGTCAGCAGTACAGTCTCTTAGGTAGTTATGTGATGTCAATGAGGTTTAGGCACGCTTATAACCCTATATCCCCTTCTCATTTTGGGGTGGGTGGGATGGCAATTTAAGGCAGTTTTTGTTCGCGTGGCTCCCGTGTCGAAAGTGAAATATGTGCAGCTAGCAGTCGTTTTTATAGCCGAAGACGGGGTAATTTAGTTCAGAAATATGATACCAGTGGAGCCACAGTCGCCTTGTTTACTGGGCAATATATGGCGGAAATGCCGAAAAACCCGCTAGTCGGCGTTAATGCTATAGTTAGGTTAGTTCAGCAAGGAGCTGCCAGTCAGCGACATATCAAGCAGCCTTAGTTACGAGTGCTTGGCTGCATTTGCGCGTCCAATTACCCGTGATGCCTTCGCATTACGAACAATGTAATTATTTGCAAGGACAATGTCACTGCAATCTACATTAGAAACAAATGCCTGGTAAGAACGCTACCATGTGTGGTCATCGGGAGGCTTGTGGCTACAGGTGCAAAATGAGTTTAAAGTATAGGCTCTAACACGAAGGGGAATGATCGGGAGAGGGGGCAGCAAGCACAACTTCCGCTGTGTTAACTGAAGCTGCGACCCGGCGTGCAGGGTGGCAGCTTCAGTTCTTCCTAAAGGCCCAGTCACACCTCACCGGATTGTGCAACAGACAGAATTGTCTAGTCCGGTGGCGATAAGTATCGAAATGTATTAAAATGTGTCAAAATGTTGCGCTATCCGGTAAATTGCCGCTGGACAAACGGACAGGAAATGGACAGGAAACGGACATGAACGGATAGCCAATGGATGAAACAAAATCAAACCGGTCAAAAACCGTAGAAGTCAGTCGGGCGCCATCCGTTCCTAGTTTTGTGCATTTTCAAAACTTGTACGGACACAAACCAGACATTGTTCGTTTTCTGTCCGTTTCCCCCAATCCGGTGAGGTGTGACTGGGCTTTAAGGGACCATCGTAATTGGAAACATGCGTATTGTAGCCTTCGGGTATTATGCGTCGTTGCCATGCCAACTGGTGTTGCTCATGCCATGCAGTATAGAAAGAATCCTAGGCATAAGCTATGCCATACCGTCTTCGGTTGAAGGCTGTTTGCATCTAGACTGTAATATCACGTCATAACCAGTGCTTGCAGGTTCCCCTCCAGCTCCCCCCCCCCCCCCACCCCCTGCGTCTCCCACGATTCCACGGTTCCCTTGGCAACCTCGGCCCGCAATCAGTCCTTAAGCGGAACTTTTTATGATACGTTGTGAGCAGAACACCAACGTACCAATCCCTAGGGACCAATATATAGCTGACTGATGGTCGGAAGGATTCCTCAGTGCAATTGTATATTATATATATATTATATATATATATATATATATATATTATATATATATATATAATAATTCTTACGTTATACCTATGAGATAGTATGACATAGAAGACAAGTATGGTATAAACGGAGAAGACAAGTAGTGCTATATGAGTTGGAGGTAAAAAAATCCCAAGTCCTTTATTAAAAAACTTTCGAGCGAGTGGAGTATCAAGCCCCACGCAGGAGGTGGAGCCGTGCATGCTGGACCCCCACCCCCCACCTCACCCCCCAATCCGGCGGGTAGGGATAGGAGAGGAGGCACCACAGAGCTTATTACAGGCGATAGGGGGCTTATCACAATCCATATATATATATATGTATATATATATATTTTACCTCGGTAAACAGCCTCAGGCTAGCCTCAGGCTAGGGAGAGGTAAGCACGTCCGGTACCAGCAATTAGCATATACAACTCACGACTGGATAACGTGTCGTTGGGTTGCTCCGGCAAAATTAGTCTACATACAAGCAAATACGCAGTAAGTATAATAAAAACTGTGGTTAGCTTAATTATGATGCATTAGAGCATCAATATGGAAAGTTTAGACTTTCGTTGGTCCAATTTGGACGAGTTATTTGGTTATAAACAACCAAGGATAGAACACTCGAGTGGGTTTCTCGAAGGAACCAAACCGGTCATTAGCGGTTATGTCAACACCCGGGTCACCGTGTGACTATGGGTAGAGATGTGGGTTTCGCCCTATCTCATGTGGAAATTCTCTCGTACTCTAATAGAGAGTAATGTTGGAGATGCTCCTGGGTTTCTTTTATAGACTCCCCTAGACAAAACTTTTTCAGGCGTTTCTCCGAGTTTCGTAGCATTTTCTCCAACTTGTTGACGTAGTAGTCACAGGTGGGAGAAGTGTGCGGAACAGAGGGATGGGCGGGCCGATACACTGGTCCCGACCCCGCGTAAGGTTTGGGCTTGACCCACAACCCACGCACAAATTTAGCTTATTACGCCTGTGTTATAACGGTATAAACACGTTCTCTAACACCAATAGATGTCCAAATGAGTTTGAAACAACCATATTGTGACATATATATATACCGGGACTGACCAAAAATCTTTGTTTCAGCTCCCGATGGCCACGAAGCGGAGTAAGCGCGGTGCAGCAGCAGCCGAGGGGCGTGTTCCGAGTGGAGTGGACGAGGAGTACGACTCCTCACCTGTGTTGTCGGCAGGGCCGTCGACACAGCCCCGGGCGCATATCCTCTCCGACCCGGACGAGGACGCAGTGCCTGATGTGCCTGCGCCTCCAGATTGGGAGGCTCGCTTTGCAAGATTGGAAAGCCACATCTTGACTGCCAAATCGCCTGTGTCTCGGAAGCGGCGTAGGCCGAGTGTCCAAGAGGATTCATTTGAGGATTTCTTGGACACAGACTCGGCGGTGGAGCTTAAGGCTCCTCCTCCTCCTTCTCCTAAACGGAGGAAGAAGAAGAAACAGGTGATTTCTTCGGGTGATGAATTCACCAAGGAGCGGGCAGAGTCTGGTTTGCGCAAAAAGCGGAAGACTAAGTCCAAAAAGAAGAAGAGGAAGAGGAAATATTCTTCTTCTGAGTCGTCCACTGAGTCTACTTCTACGGAATCAGACTCAGACACCATATATGAAGGGGTCTATGCGGACATTGGCACTAAAGTGGCTAAGAAGGTGGAGAAGCCAAAGGCTAAGCGGGTTAAAACCACTACGCTTATGCGCGAGACCGTGAATGGTCATTTTCGCACGTTCAAACCGGCGGAGGTTATCTCCAAGTTAGGAGATGAGTTAACAGGCATAAAGGGTGTTCCCAACTCCATCATTAAAGAAATGGATCGGGATGTCAATATGACGGATGACCGTAAGAAGTTTGAGGATGTGTTGCACACAGTGCATAAGGCAGTGTTGGCTACCCTAACAGCTATTGTTCCTGTGGTAATAGGATGCAGAGTGAAAATAAGTTCTCGTCTTTGGCTAAGACAATGGACAAAGGCATTAGTGGTACTAGCGGCGGCAGGAAATTAACTGTGTTTCGAAGATATGAAAATGTCTTCAGTCAGTTTGCACAGATGCTGGCAAGAAGTGGCTCGCTCTAAGAAGGTTACCGAATAAAGAGGGGAGGAGTTACAGCTCTATCTTGCTAGAGCCGATTAAAGGGAAACCTTTAGATAAAACAAGATGTTTGGCGGTCAACTACAATACCTCTATAAAGAGGTAGAGACTGCAGCCAAGAGTGGCAAAAACATGGATGGCAAGAAGAAACAGGAAGTTCCTCGTTTCAAAAGTCACGAGGGGATTTTCGTCCACGACGGTTCACCAGAGGAACCAGACCGAGTTCAAACTTCGGTCAAGGGTTTCGGGGCCGGGGCGCTCGCCCAGGCTGGACCGACAACACCGCACGGCCAATAGGTCGAGGGTTCAACTCGTCGAGACCTTTTCCCAGGGGCGGGTCCAAGTAGAGGTCCAAACACAAACTTTACAAGTCCCTGCAGCCTCTAAAAACACACAAACTGTAAGCAACTTTGTGGCTGGTAATATTAGTAATCATATTTCTGAGTGGCACAAAATTACTAGTGACCAAGAAATTATAGAAATAGTTAGGGGTGTTCAAATTCCTTTTACACAAATTCCTGTACAAAGTATAATACCTTTTCCATATAACATTCAACCAGTTGAACGAGACGCACTAACTAAACAGGTACATAAATTCTTTGAGAAAGGAATTATACAAAAAGTGACACACTGTTCAGGACAGTTTATTTCAAACATTTTCTCGAGACCGAAGCCTAATGGTGATGTTCGAATGATCCTGGATTTAACAATCCTTAATAAAAGGGTGGAATATCGACATTTTAAAATGTTCTCTAGATACGGCACGAGATCTGATTACACCAGATGCGTGGATGGCTAGTGTTGATTTACAGGATGCATATTATACGCTTCCCATAAATGGGGTACACCTGAAGTTGACCTATTTGCATCACGAAATAATAACAAGTTACCCTGTTATGTTTCTTGGCATCCTGAACCGGATGCTTGGAAAGTAGATGCGTTTGCTATTACCTGGGAAAATAATTATTTTTATATTTTCCCACCATTTAGCATTATCAGCCGAGTAGTGAGAAAAATCGGCTTGGAAGGGACACATGCGATACTGGTGGTGCCCGATTGGGACACGCAACCTTGGCTGCCAGCAGTTTCACAACTGGCAAAAGATCGTATACGATTCCCAAGAAAACTCGGGAATCTGACGCACCACGGACCGCTAGTGGTTCACGGCGACGTGTCAACGACGCCCCTATTGGCATTCCTTTTCTAAGGAAGCAGCTACAGCAATTTGGATTGGACAGAATTACTGAGGATAGGATAGTATCGGATGCCTGGAGGCCAGGAACTGTCAAAATGTATACAACCTATTTAAAGAAATGGGGTGTACATTGTTTGTTAATGAAAGTTAAGCCAACAAATCCAAAGATTTCACAAGTAGCTCGGTTTCTTCGTTCTCTAGAGGATGAAGGACTTTCCTTTGGATCGATTAATGCGGCGAGGTGTGCGTTATCAATTATATTACCTAGAATTGATGGCGAAACAGTTGGAAAACATCATGTTATTTGTTATTTACTTCGTTCAATTTATCAAAGGAATCCTCCAAAACCAAAGTATAGTCGGTTTTGGGATGTTTCTATAGTATTTAAGTTGTTTCAGGCTTGGCCTCACAACTCGTGGTTAGATATAAAACAGTTAGGTTTTAAGGTCGCGGTCCTGTTATTGTTAGTAACCGGACACAGAGGACAGACGATTGTTGCTTTATCCTTAACTGGATTAGAAATAGACAAGCAACAAGCTACGTTTGATTTAGAAAAATTGCTTAAATCGAACACGTTAGGTGACCCTTTATCAACGGTTCACTTAGACTGTTTTCCGAATGATCGGAAATTATGTGTTGTGTCGGCCATACGGGCTTATATATACAAGACAAAGGATTTACGTGCATCACAACAACTATTAGTGAGCTTTATAAAGCCACATAAGGCGATTTCACGAGACACACTTGCCAGATGGACAATTACGGTGTTGAAATTGGCTGGAGTGGATACGAGTAAATACTCTTCCCACTCAACTAGAGGAGCCATGGTCTCCAAGGCACGGGTGCTTGGTATTTCTGTGAAAAGAATACTAGCGCATGCAGGCTGGAAGACGGCTAAGTCGTTTGCAAAACATTATAATAAACGACTAGAAAAGCCTACCGGCGTTGCAAAGCGTCTTCTCGCCAACTAACAAGAATAGGTGAGAACAAAAATTTAGAATGTTATAATAATAAGAAAGAATGATATTAAGGATAAAAATGAATTATGTAAAGGTCTCCCTAGCCTGAGGCTAGCCTGAGGCTGTTTACCGAGGTAAAATAGTATAGTTATACGAGTCTTACCTTGGTACAGATGATGGATAACTGTTGTTTTACCGAGGTATAAGCCTCGGATAGATGTGGGCTAGGGCCCTCCCGCCACACCCTGCCACATCTATTCCGTTGGTGTACCTTTTCGGTAAAGTAATAGTATCCATTGTTTGAAAGTCATTTTTATCCTCAATAAGTAGGTTAAGATTGCTGGTACCGGACGTGCTTACCTCTCCCTAGCCCACATCTATCCGAGGCTTATACCTCGGTAAAACAACAGTTATCCATCATCTGTACCAAGGTAAGACTCGTATAACTATACTATATATATATGCGTATATATATGTGTGTGTATATGCATGTGTATGCTATAGTTAGGCCTAGCCGTTCCAGTTCCTTGCGAGTCGCCTTCCTGCGGCCCAAGAGCATAAACAAAACATGTTTTAGCTTAGCAATCTTGTCAACATGCAGTCTGAGTTGCAACTTTGCACTATCTATGTATATGCCCAAGAACCTAGGACATTGGGCAGGAGCAGGGAGTTTAGAGTAACTTAAGTAGAAGCCTAAACGACATAAAATTGTCATTATCACGAGTTGGCTATGGAGGCATTCCTTATAAGTTATAATCAGCGCCCAAAACAGCAAAATCATCGAGATAGTTGATGGTCCACAGCACCCTATCCCTACGCGCACAGCGCACAGAAAGTCGGACATTCTTTGAAAATATAGGGCTGGAGGAGAGGCCCATACACAGACGATTATCGAAAAAGATGTGAGTTCCCTCCCAAAAATTCCAGCGTAAAGCCTGGCGAGGATGGTCGCTGGGGTGAATAGAAATAGCCCTATAGGCATCTTTTATATCTATTGAAGCAATGAAATCACGCCTGGACCATCATCTTGACCAAGTCGTCCACACCCTGATAAGAGATTATTTTTAGTAATCTCCGAAACAAAGTTATTTACTGACAGGTGTGATGGCTTGCTGCAATCATTAATTATTCTAAACCCTCCCACCAGTTGACTTTGGGACTGCAAATAGGTTATGAACACATCGGACCTGACTCAGCATGACTTATATAACCCGCTCCTAACTCTGATAGCAGCTTAGCGTCAATGAAGCTCTGAGTTTCAGGATTGGCTTGCCTACCAAAGTTAGTACGGTCATTAGCGTTGCATCAGGGGTTGATAACTTTAATTCCGAAAATGGCCCCACGCATAATAAAGTCGCAATCAGGGTCAGTATTGCCTCTAGCGAAGCAATCACAAAAAGCTCGACACGTCTTAAATTGAGTGGTTCGACCTGCTATTAAGTGTGTACATACGCAGGTCACTTCAAAACATGACCTGGGGCCATATGCACCAATCGGAGTTAGAGCCTTAACCGCGGTTTGGGTATCTCCACACGGCTAACTGTCAAAAATTGGTATGCACCAGCGCTAACCGCGGACCGTAGCCTAGGCTAAGCTATCCCAGCTTCAAATCAGGTTTAACTGCTAGCCAGGGCGGTTAGTGTGCGTGTATGGATGTAAATCTATTCAATGCGTTCATATTTAACAGAGTTACATAGTCAAATAGTGAAATTTTATTAAATTAACCCTAAAATCGAAGCGAGATTAACGCTGGTGCCGTAATGGCGGCGATATTAATATTTTCCAATCGACGAGTGTAAAGTAAACAAATCGCCGCGGCCGCACCGACGTCGATATCCATACTGTCGACGTCAAGTAAAAATGGTCGCCGCCAAATCGGCGGGAATTTCTTACGCCCAAATCTATTAAATGCTGTCATATTTAACAGAATTACACACGTAATAAGTGAAATCTTATCAAATTAACCCTAAATGCGAACCGATATTAACGTTGCCCCCGAATTGGCGGCGTTATTCATATCGTCGACTGGAGGGAATTCCCAAATCTATAAATAAACTCACGGTCAGCTATCCGCCCCGGCTAAAACATTGGCGCATATCAGTTTATATTTTTCGCGGAACCCCTGGTACCCGGAGCTAGCTGACTGGAGTTAGCGCCTAGCTCCGGTTACGACTAGCACAACTTGGTGCATACGGGCCCAGGTGACTATGAATTCTATTGTTTCAACTGAATAAGTATCCGAGGCTGACACACACGAGCCTCGTTCACAAACAGAAACAATTAGTCAGTCGCACCCAATACTCGCCCAGTCTGGGCAGAAGGCTGAGGCACCTACAAGGGGTGCGGCGCTGAGGCCAATGTTGCAAGTCTTGTCATCATGCCTGCACCCTTCTTATATATTATAGGCGAAGCATGAATTCTTCCCATCCTTGGAGTACAATTGCCTATTAGCCCCCTGACCCCACTTACTAATAGTAGATGAGCGTCCCTTACCCGGTTGACCATGCATGGACTCAAAAGCATAATATTTCAATGCTAGCTCTAGGTAACGTTTAATGGACCACTTATTCCATTGTTTCCTATATCGACTGGTTGTCCTGCATGTCGACAAACTCAAACTGGTAGACTGCCAGTGCCGCCGATGGTGCCGCCGCTCTCGGGACCCGCTCTGCCTCCTGCTAGAGCTATGCCGCCTCTTTCGCCTGGCCGTCAAGTCTGCCGCGTCGTCCTCCAGCTGTTTTTCACGGCGGTCGAGCTCCGGCCACCGCTTGTGCCACTCCAGCACTCACTCCTTCTCCGCTATGGCGCACTCCCATTCGTCCAGCTCGGGAGGAGGGGGTGGGGGGTGGGGGGGGAGGGTACTTGTATATATATATAATATAATTTATATATAATATATAGCATATATATATATATATATACACATCTGTACATCTATATAAATTTACATACGTATTTACACATATGTGTATATGTGTGTATGTATGTATATATACGGATATATAGATATTTAAAAAATGCTTCTGACCAAGTGGCGAAAGCAGCCCCCCAGAGTATGGGGGGGGGGGGGGGGGGGGGGAGGTACATGCTGGTCACCCGCACCCCATTAGAGGGGGGGGGGAAGGAAGGAACCACTAGAGAACCTATTTCCCGCGATAAAGGGTTTATCACTATCCATATATGTATGTTTTATATAATATATTATTATCTATACAGCCGCCGTTCTTTATTAACAAAAGTTCAAATCTGCTGACCAACTGACCGATCCCAGACCGGCTGCCTGCAACCCAGGCCCACTACCCATACTTCACACACGCTGCCGGCTCACCAGGCTGCTCCAACAACACAGAACAATACAACACATCATAAGACCCAGTCGCTCAACACACGACCTGTAACATATCCTAATAATATTTGCATAAATATAGTATTTATACTACGCACATGTATGTTTTATATAATATATTATGTGAATATAAATAACCATGTTATTATGTCAATTTACTACTACTTGATATACGCTTGTATATCACCATCTTTTATTTTACTTCACTTGTTCTATTCAGATTGTCTATACCATTAGCGCCACCTGGTTGCTCTCCCAGTGTCCAAGTTCAAATCATAATAGTTGATTGTGATATCTGTGTTGCAAATTACATATATGCCATTCCGACATTAATACCGCCATAGTATTGAGCACCTCCCATCTTCCCGCTCACAATTTACTCCTGAAAACAAATCAAATAAAACATTAATTTTGAAGAAAACAAGTGTGCCATTCCTAATCTCAGCTCCTAACTTCAACAACACAAAATACATTTGCGCGGTGAAGGAAGGCTGTGAGCTGTGACTCCCGAAGGTTGGTTTGTTTCTTGTTGTTTTGCGTCCTAGCAACATCTCAGGTCATAACAGGATGGGCAGTGACTTGTGACAGTGCGCACTCATGGCGACTTTATAGTGCTGTCCCACTAGGAAACCAGGATGCCAGCACCATGACCTAATATCCCACCCAGTCACATAATCCTGACACTGAGCCAATCAGTCCTTTCCCTATCCTAATAATGCCGAGCGCCTGGCTATGAAGTGACAAATATAAATTTTTAAGTCATTGGTTTGACTCGACCATGATTCGAATGCACAAACTCATGGGTTCCGATCTCCCAATCTCCTAAAACGGGAGACGGGCGCTCTACTCATTCCGCCACCCAGCCTGGGGACTCCCGAAGCACATCGGCACACTGCAAGCTTGCTTCTAACACTGTTTTATCTGAGTGCCCGTTATTAATTGTCTTTGCTCTGGGACTTATCAGCGCTTCTTGTATCAGTCGTCATCTCTTAGTCTTAGCAAATACTTAACTCCGTCTGGAAAACAAATCCTGAGAGCTTTCTGGACCATTACAAAGACAAGCATCGAAAGTGAAATAATTTGCTTTCGAAGTTCACCAAAGCCCCATTCACACACACTTGTTAAGTCGCCTCAACTAGTTCGCTTCATCTAAGTCACCTCAAAACGTCCATGTGAACGCACTGTTGAGGCAAATTAGGGGTGATTCAAATCAACTAGTTTGTCTCATGTAGACTGCCTAGTGAGGTGGATTAGATGAGGTGAACTAGTTGAGGCGACTTAAGGCCCATGTGTGAACGGGGCTTAAGATAAATGAATTGGACCTATCGTTAAAACTTAATACTTAATTACATGTAAAAGAATGAATAGCTCAATAGTCTCTTTGGAGATGGGGTGGGATGACCACTTCCTACCCTCTATATATTGTGAACAGCATATATACTAATGTATTGTCGACAAAACTCCATTCCTTAGGAATTGAGACTGCCATTTTGGGGTTTCTTGTAAACTATGGGTAATTTAATTTGTATTGAGTATATGCTAATATATATGGGTTAAACAATGAGTGACAAAATGTCAGCAGTGTATTGAAGATAAACAATAATTATTGGTAAGTGATGAGTTGATAACCAATAGGTTATGGGTATGCAATGGGCTGTGGGTAATCAATGGAGTATGGGTATGCGATGAGTTATGGGTAAGCAATGAGTTATGGGAAAGCAATAGGTTATGGGTAAATATGTGCTTTGTGTAAACGTGGATTATGTGTAAGCATGTTGTATGTGTTAACATGGATTATGCATGAACAATGAGTTATGACTAAAAAATTAAAAATGGGTATAAATAAACGAGTTCTGCAAACGGTTATGGCTAACGAGTAGGCTAGCAGTCTTTTGTTTATAAGCTTTAATTGTGCAGGACACCAATTAATATTAATATATGCCTGCAGTTCAATTAATATTAATATCTGCCCGCAGTCATTCGAATAATTATATAAGTTTTTTTGTTCTGAAAGATACAATTCAAAACTCTTCTCTTTCTGTTCATAGCTAGTCCTATTCTACTCACATGAGTGAAGGTTTCCTCTCCACAGGTCACAAACCTTTGGCGCAACAGTCAGCAGTTGTTTGTTCCCGCCAACTGTAGACTTAATGGCGGTGATGCGGATTCCGAGGGACACCACTTTGCCAGGGACACTTCCATTCAAATGCATTGTCAACGGCCGTGAGCAAATCTTCATACAGAAGAAGTCAAATATCTCTCAAATTACACCACCTAGACACAAACCGCTTGGATCACATATAGAAGACATGTTTAGCAAAAAGATTATATTAAATTGATACGGTTAGGGTTCTGGATTTCTATTAATTTGTAATAAAACTGACGTTTTGCACGGCGCGTACCGTCAAACTCAAGGCATTGTCAATGGCCGTGAGCAGTCTTCATACAGACAATACAGAAAAAGTGAAATATCTCTAAAATGACACCACCTACAAACAAATCGCTTGGTACACATATAGAAAACATGTTTAGCAAAAACATTATATTAAATTTATAAGGTTAGTGATGATGCTGTTCGAGTTTGACGCGTGTGCAGAAGCGATGTGTCCCTGGGAAACTGGTGTCCCTGGGAAACTGCAACAGCAGGTCTCAGTCAACTGCCAATCGCAATATTTTCAAACATGCCCGCAGTAAGGAGAGCAAATTACTGTAAAACAACGCTGCAATTAATTATGCAGCATCGCTCGATTTTTGTTGACCTATTTTTTGCAGACCCCGTTTTAAAGTATTTACGATTTTGGAGATTGCCTTGCCGAGAAATTAAAACTGTCAAATTTTCCTCAAGATACAAATTGCTGATATGATCCTGGGGGTTATTTAATGCACTTGGCAAGGGGATTGAGGTAACTCTGGCAGTTGTCTATGTCAATTAACTATGTTCTCTTTTCAGGCAAATAGTGTTTGTATACTGCAAACTCATTTTGAATGCATTTTCTGTTTCGAATGTATTTTCTGAATTGAATGTAGTTTCTATTTAGAATGTACAGTGAAATCTCTCTAAATCGACCGACCATGTAACCGACTTTAAATAGTCCATTTGGGACTCAAATAAAGAGACGGATATAGGGGAGTAGTCGATCTGTGGAGATGGTCGGTTAGAGGGGTTTTACTGCAGTTACTATGTTGAATTTGTTTTCTATTTTTAATTACTAAGTTGTATTTACTGGGACTGAGTAGCTCTGGGTGACTGCCATCGATTTAGGGAAGTGGAAATGTGGGATGTTGTTGTAACCGTAGGAACTGATGGAGTTGTTGCTATGGTGATGACGTTGGTTGCCATGGATACGGTGGTCACTCTGGCTATTGCGTAATACTACTGGGACTAAAAGGGTAGTAGTGGCTGTGGCTGTTATATTGCAATATTAGTCTTACTACCCAGATTGGCCACCATTGTACTCTGGCTAATTTGATTGATGTAACGTTCAATTAATAACCATTCACTGTATTAGAGAACTGGAGAATCACTATAATTAGGCCTATCCCGACTAGGTCGAGCTTAATTTTATTTACTGACAAATTGAACTTCATTCATGCACATGCACATATATTCAACAAGATGACAACGCAACTGGTCACTCAAAAACCTTCAAAGTCAGACTGTCCTCAGAGTTATCATCACTGACTGAGTCAGGCTCATCTTGCCTTGTTGTCTTGGGTGCCATCCATGCTTCCTCGGAGGGGGGGGGGGGTGTTGCGACTATAAGACAACCTCAGAATAGGAGATTATTGTGTGGTAAATTTCCTCGACTTATATTTGAGTATATGAGGTTTATATTCCTATATATACCTATATATATAGATGTGTATCCTTATGTAGCCTTATGTATACGTATCCTTTTACATAGTGGTATATATATTTACTTATTTATATTTATATTGTATATATGTGATGGGTAAGAATTATACGAGAATAAATACCGGAAGTGCTGTAACTCCTTTCTCAGTCTTCGACTGCTTCGCTATTTGACTCTCCACCAACTCGACTGGTGGTGCGCCCTAACCATTCATCTACACCTGTACCAGTTTCTACTGGAAACTAGATTGAACCATGAGAAATGCCAGATATATCAATCAATGTTGTATAGAAACCCATCATTGGACATTGGACATGTGTGTGTGTAGCTGCTGTCAGAGAGTTTGGTAGATGAAGGAGACAATCTTTTCTCTGCTGACACTTTTGTTTAGATTGACATATATGATCAATTTCAAACTGTATTGTGCCTTCATCAATAGAAGCATGCCATGAACTCCTGTCCTTGGCCACTATTTCGCAGGTTGTTGTGTTGTAGTGTAGCTTTACTATTAATTACTATTGCAAAGACGACCAGACAGAATGGCCGAATGAGCGTCCGTCTCCCATGTTGGTAGATCATGAGATCGTGGGTTCAAACCCTGGTCGAGTCAAACCAATGACATAAAAATTGATACTTGTTGCTTCCTAGCCAGGCGCTGGGCATTATTAGGATAGGGCAATGACTGGTTGGCTCAGTGTCAGGATAATGTAACTGAGTGGGATATCAGGTCATGTTGCTGGCAGCCTGGTCTCCCAGTGGGGCAGCACTATAAAGTCGCCATGAGTGCGCACTGTCACAATTCGGTACCCGTCCTGATATGACCTTAGATGTTGCTAGGTCGTAAAATAACAAACTATTGCGAAGAAAAGAGCAGAACATGTGACATCCTGATTGCAAAGTTAGTATCCACTCATCTAATAAGTAAGATCTGAAGGCTGTCATGCTTATTTCAGCCTAACGGTGCTGTCACATTACGACACTTCTCGCCGGCGCGCCACCAACGCGCAAAAAAGTTGAGAAACGTCAAACTTTTCGGCGCAGTGGGAAAAGGTTCAACGTCAGTACAACATGTTTGTAGCGTGTGGCTGACGTTGTGGTAACGTATATCGATGCGTGAGGTAAAAAAACAAAAAAGTTTGGCGCGCCGTTCTGATATGACTTTAGATGTTGCTAGGACGTAAAATAAAAAGCAACAGTTTGGCACAATGTGTGGGAACGACCCTGATGCGTGTGCAGCATATCCCTAGCGTTCGCATAACGTTATTCCAGCGCGTTTAACATATCTCGACGCGCCCCTAACGTCACCATAATGTTGGCACCCTCGCGTCGGCGCACATCGAAAGTTTTGTGCAAGTACAAAACTTTCAACGTACGATGACGCATGACGTTGACCGTCGCCGTCCATCAACGATTACCAACGCGTGCCTAACACGCGCGTAACGCTTCCTGACATATCCCGACGTTGCGCCAAAAAATCACATATGTCGACACGCTTTGGCGAGAAGTGTCATAATGTGACAGGCCCATAAGTCACATCACGTCATGCGAATGGCATATGAATGGTCTATTCCATAAACACCTGTATAATATTTAGATTTCACCAGGACGTAAAACTCCAACAACCAGCCAACCTTTATAATATTCTCCTCAAAAGGTCACCTGTTGTTATTTCTATTTGTGTATAATATACATGGAAGGTCCTCATTTCGTAGTCAAGGATTTTAGAAGATTAATGCATTTTGGCTCCCCCAAGAGAACTTCATTGATGGTTAAGAGCATATCGTATCCATAAAGCTGCATAATTCGAGGAAACGATAAAGTTGTCTAAGCCCATACATGCATTTAGCTTATATCTTACATATTAAATTAGACAGTGTTGTACTTATTAATCATGTATTCCTGCATAGACGAAAATGCTACGTCAGGTTAATAAAGCCTGTTCCTGCGGAAAATTATGGTCCAACATTTCTGTGTGCACACCTGAATTAATTTGGCATTATTTCACTGAAAATATCACCGAGGTTAGCCATTTATGATCAAAGCTATTTCAGACTAAAGTAATGTAAGGTAGATTATCGCGATAAACCTAATATAGGTGTCTCGAAAATATCGTAGAAACTCAACACAATCGCACTGTGCAATTTTAAGAGAATTTTGATTGATTTTGTATTACATTTTTTATTAAATTTTCTTTAATTTCGATTAGATTTTTAAGAGAATTTTGATTGATTTTTGAAGATTGATTGCAGTTCATTTTAAACGTGATTGAAGTGTGATTGGCATTTGATTGACGTTTGATTGTGATTAATTTACTATATTTAGTACACACTGTGTTTGGGATGATCACGGCAGTAGTCGCGGTAGGAACTAGACAGTGGTCAGTTTCATTACATCTATCTGATGTTCCTAAATGTATTTAATATATCTTTCCTTGATAAACTAGAGGTAGGGGCAACACAGGCTGGGGTGGATCTTTTCGACACTTATACCCCAGTCAAACGAGGCCTGCGTTCGCTAACGATTGATTCGCGACGTCAAAATGTCCTCCTTGCGCCCTCCTTACACCCTGATTGAGTGCTGTCGCCGCGAGGACGCCAACCTCCCAGCGTCCATTTCGGGAATTTTGGACGCAAGGAGGTTGCTGCTGCTGCACGTGCCAACTCCTTGTGTCCTGTTTCGGCGGCACCATTCAAAATGGTTGGCGCCCTGGCGCTGCCCTGGCACCGCCCTGGCGCCGCCCTGGGTTGGCGAGTTGCCCGCGATCTGGCGGCGATCTGGCAGCGATCTGGCGCCGACCTGGTGGCGCCAACACATGTGATGCTGCAGTCACCATGTGGTCGGCGCCAGGGCGCCGACCTTTCCCCAACCCATGCCGCCAGGGCGCCGACCCGGCGCTGTCCCAGCATTGCCCTGCTACTGACTCAGCGCCGCCCTGTCACTGACCCAGTGGCGCCCTTGCGGCGCCCTTGCGGCACCCTTGCGGCACCCTTGCGGCACCCTTGCGGCGCCCTTGCAGCGCCCTTGCGGTGCCCTCGCGGCGCCCTCGCGGCACCCTCACGGCACCCTCGCACCGACCTGGCGCCGACCTGGCGCTGACATGGCGCCGACCTGGCGCCGACCTGGCGCCTACAATGTATTTGAATCAATGTATCGAATGGAACGCTGGGTGGTTGGCGTCCTTTTGGGCGTAAGGAGGTTGGCGGTGAACGCTGCCTCTCGTGTGACTGGGGTAATACGTAACTGATTGGAGTTTTTCATACAAGCAACAACAATGTCATATTTGAATTCGTACCAAATTGTATCGGAAGTTGTAGGTTGCTTCATAGTGCTGCCGGACTAGAATATCAATACCGAAAATAGTGTTGCCCGACTGTGATCTCAATACCGAAAATAAGAAACTTCCCGCTGTCCCCCTTTCCCTATTCTCCCCTACCCGAATTCCCCACCTTCCCCCTCCCCCTTCCCCTTTTCCCTTCCCCTTCCCCCTCCCACTACCCAACCCTCCTTTCCCCCTCCCCTTCCATCCTCACTCATTCCACCCTCCCGCTCCCCCTCCCGCTCCATCCCCCTCCCCCATCTCCCTTCCCTCTTCCCCTCCCCCCCCCTCCCCTCCCCCCTCTCCCATTCCCCCTTCTCCTCCCACTCTCCTCTCCCCTCCCCCTTCCCCCTACCCATTCCCCCCTTTCCCCCCCCCTCCCTGTCCCCCCCCCTCCCCCCCCATCCCCTCCCCCCCCCCCTCTACTGCGCCGTAGTATATCAGCAGTGGGATGCTGTTGTGTTTACAGAGTGTGGCTAAGAACCCACTCTTTATGTTCATTACTCACACAGGCCCTTTCCGTGTGTGAGTGAGTAGGCTGACGTCACAGCGTGGTGTAATATATGCAATCCTTACGGACTGGACTCGGCGCCTGACTGTGCATGGGAATGAGAAGTATTCACACAGCTTGTGGATGTGATGAAGGACAAACATCGCAATGAAGTGGTAGCTTCAGAATGCCTTTGGCCCGCAGCACAGTGTAGACATGCATTCCATTATGACTCCATTCATGTTGTATGTTTGCCCTCTATGACCTTTTGGACGTCTATAGACGCACTCGCTAGAAACGGAAGCATCCATGCTGTGTATGTCATGACAATGTACTTTAATGTTTAAACAAATAATTTACTTTTGTTTATATTCGTTGATTGAGTAGGGGGAATATCAATCCGGAAAGTAAAGGTTGTCTTATTTAATGATGCCTCTAGAGCACATAAATTTTTGTATCATCGGCTATTGAAGTCAAACATATGGTCATTCTGACATATTTCTTTGGGGGAAACCCACTGCCGCCACATAGGCTACTCTTTCCGATAAGCAGCAAGGGGTCTTTTATATGCACCTGGAAAGAAACATGAGCCAAGGTAGTGCAGATGATAAGAGTTTTTAGTTAAGGGTGAACAGAAAAACGGGGCTGCCCCAAGGGAGAAACCTGGACCACCCTCAGTAGATAACAAACAACCACAAACCATTAAAAACAGAGACTCCTGATCTGAAAACATACAACAATATGTATGTAAGAAAAGGGAGACCCTGAAAACACCCTGGGGCAAAACCCCAGAAGCGCATGTGATAGGTCACAGCTCACAAAGTGGGCTGCCCCAAGGGGGTAATCTGGACCACCCTCAGTAGATAACGAACAGCTACAAACTATGTACAAACCTATAAATGTAGAGTAGGCTATTTCATAAGTAGTAGTAAAACAAAAACAAAAAAAACGAATATACTATTCGCACCCACTACAAGGGTGATCAGAAAATAAAACCAATAACACCTATACTTAGAACTAAAACCATTAGCTATCTAACGGTCCTTCCACTACTACAGCTGGCCAGCATTGAAAACAAGCCCGAGCACTCGAGCTTACATGCTATGGACAGTATAAACACAGCATCAAAACAAAACAACAACAAAACTTTAAAAAGTTCCCGGGCTGAGCTCTAGGATAACATGTCGCAGAAAAGTGAATGGGTGGAAACGGCCAGTCAGTGATGGAGGAGTGTGTGCATTGCTTTCTTGCTGAGAAGTGCAGGAGAGGCGGCGAGCCGGCATCAGCCAGAGAAAATGTGTGAAAATCCGCCGGTCAATTGGGTGGATGGATGGATGGTGTATTAGTCAGTCCACCTAGAGAAGGCGTGCAAGGCATGGCAGGCAGCGAGGGGAAAGCATGTTGTTTCCGCTGAATCAAATGCAATGCTAACATAGCATCCAATAACAGACTGTGGACATTTGATCTTCCCGAGTCAACCGCTCCTTGGTCTATATTAGGAACGCCGAGCACCAGGCTGGCAATATGAATATTTCACTAAGTATTCCCTGATCAAGATTGAGGAGAAAGAGACAAGACAAAAACACCCTAAAACAAAACAAGGTTAGTTCATAATTAAGACATTTCCAAGGTGGCCACTGAGAGGCACACTTCTGGGTTAGATTGGTTGGTTGTTGGAGTTTTACGTCCTGGCAACATCTAAGGCCGTATCGGGACGGCTTCTGGATTACACAGACTCGCTGGAGAAGAGTGGAGTCTGGATAAAGGAGGAAAACAAGGTAGCCATGATGTTTTTCATCGATCGATGTGTTCTTCTCAGACGGGATGGACGAATGAGTTGAGTCTCCTGTTTTGGGAGATCGGGGGATCCGAACCCATGGGTTCATGAGCCAAACCAATGACTTAATAATTGATACTTGCTGCTTCCTCGCCTGGTGCTCTGCATTATTAGGAGTGGGATATCAAGTCACGGTGCTGATGGCCTGATCTCCCAGTGGGGCAGCACTATGAAGTCGCCATGAGTCTGCACACTGTCACAAGTCGGTACCAATCCTGATATGACCTTAAATGTTGCTAGGACATAAAACAACAACACGCAAACAAAAACTTCCACCAGATCATCTACAACTTGCATGCTAGGTATGAGGACTGCTCCACACAAATGGAACCAAGACCAACAGCAGAAAAGCAAAGCGCCATCTTTGTGCAGCTGTCACTTGCAGGCGTTACCGGTGACGTCATGGCCATTAATCGTGACCATAATTACACCGGCCAGTGCGCCCTCCTGCGGGAATGGCAGACACTAACCAGCTGGCATTGACACCATGGGACGGGGAGGGAGGGGCTGTTACAAACGACTGATTGATCCAGTATTTTGATAATATTGAGGTTTAAGAATTGCAAATTGGTAACATTGTTTTGATCTGGCATTTTCATAATACTTGTACATAGCGATTGTGAATTGGTTACATTTTTATAATACTGGCACTTAGCGATTGCAAATTGGTTATATTTTTATAATACTGGCACTTAGCGATTGTGAATTGGTTACATTTTTATAATACTGGCACTTAGCAATTGTGAATTGGTTACATTTTTATAATACTGGCACTTAGTGATTGTGAATTGGTTACATTTTTATAATACTGGCACTTAGCGATTGTGAATTGATAACATTGTTTTGATCCAGCATTTTGATAATAATAATACTGACGTTTAACGGTCATGGATTGGTGATGTTGTTTTTATCTCGCATTTTTGTAATAGTGGTGCTTAAAGATTGTGAATTGGTAGCATTGCTTTGACCCAGCATTTTGATAATACTGAGGTTTAATGATCAAGGACTGTTCACATTGGTATTGTATTGTTAAAACGTCCCCATTGAGAGAACATTCCCACTCAATATTTCCACGTTGGCAACTTTCGTCGGTTGATCTGTGTGGGTAATGGCTATTTTGGCTTAAAGATGTGTTAAAATGACCAACACAGCCTTATTTGTTCTACTTTAGTGGGTTGCTCTGTGCGGGTTATCGTTATTGTATTGTTAAAACGTCGCCATTGAGAGAACATGCCCGCTCAATATTTCCACGTTGGCAACTTTCGCGTGTTGATCTGTGTGGGTAATGGCTATTTGGGCTTAAAGATGTGTTAAAATGACCAACACAGCTTTATTTGTTCGACTTTAGTGGGTTGCTCTGTGTGGGTTATCGTTACTTTGGCTTAAGCTTAAATAGGTGGTAAGATAACCAACACAAGTTTATTTATTCATAATTATCATGATTGAAGACGAGCAGGCCTATTCATGGTGTGTACGTCTTGAAACAACCTATTTCTCCTTTGGGAATCATGTATGTAAGTGTCCAATCAAGGCAAGGCTGCACTCTGTCTGAGCTTTGACATACATTTAAGGTAATGATCCTTCTCAGCTGTCAGAGTGACATGGGCCAAGCAATGCTTATGTAGCAGACTGCACTGACCTGTCAGGCAAGGAGCCGCATAGACTGGTAGGTGTGGATAAGGTGATTGCCTCAGGGAGCCTAGGTAGTGTAACGATTAGCCTGCTAGCACCGGAAGTGACCGGACGTGGTGGCCGAATCGGTAGAGCACAGGCTTACCATCCGGAAGGTTGGGAGTTCCGAATTCCGGTCGAGTGAAACCAATGACACACAAGCCTAGCCTGGGTCTTGATATTACTATTGTTGTGGCTCCCTGATATCACCACACTAGCCACGCCTACCTGTCTATGTGGTTACTTGCCTGAGAGGTCAGTGCAGACCACTACACTCGTAGTTTAATGCTTACAATTACATACATACAGGCAAAGCACTAACACATACATACACAGGGTAGGTTCAACAACCATACAGCGCGTAGCATGTACAGGACCATGGTTATGGCAACCAGTGTCATGGGGGTGATGAAAATGGGAAATATTACGCCTAGAGCGGGACTCGAACCGACATCTCTTTGCATTCCAGGCCAGTGTGCTAACCATTACACCACCTAGGCTCCCTGATATCACCACACTACCCATGCCTACCTGTCTATGTGGTTACTTGCCTGAGAGGTCAGTGCAGATCACTACACTATGATTGGACAAGGTCTGGTTAGTTCAGTATCAAGATAATGAGACTGAGTGTGATATCGGTTCATGGTGCCGGCATTCTGGTCACCCAGTGGGATCGCACTATAAGTGACAACTTATATATAGTGTCCCAGTAGGGCAGGAGTATAGTATAAATAAAGTAGTCATGAGTGCACATCGTCACAAGTCTGTACCGGACCTGATAGGACTTTCGATGTTACCTGGACGTAAAACTCCAAAAACAAACTAACAAACAAGCAGCGAGGGTATGAACTTTGGAAACGACCGCTCCACCCAGTTGTCCATATTGTTCAGTATTGCGATCAAAGAAGCTATAGTTAAGCGGGCATTCCTTACACGCGGTATGCAGCATGCGGCATGCAGCATGCGAATGGCATGATTCCTTACACACGGTATGCGGCATGCGGCATGCGGCACACAACTGGCTATATTATTGCCAATTTATAGATAAGTATTCATATTTCTGTGAATCTGGTAGCTTTCCCTCGGCTTTCTCCCCTCCTCTCTCTTCCCCTCACTGCTTTCTCACCTCCCTGCCATCCTCCCCTCGGCTTTCTCCCCTCCTCTCTCTTCCCCTCACGGCTTTCTCACCTTCCCGCCTCCTTCCCCCTTATAAGCATAGACTAATCACTATGTACGCGGCACCCCTCTAGGCCGTTCCGTAATGCTCAGTCGCCTCTCCTAGTGTTAAACTAATGGACACATCAGACTCATGTTTCTATTCGCACCCCGCTTGCCGCATGCTGCATGCCGCACCAATCGCTACATGGACTGATCAGAAAAACGCATTCGCATTCGCATTCGCATACTGTGTGTAAGGAATGTAGCTCATAGGTTTCAAGACGTTTTGATTTTTTGTCGCATTCGCATTCGCATACCCCATACCGCGTGTAAGGAATGCGCCCTTAGTGTTTCCTGTAATAAGAACCAGCAGTCCTCTGATGTTGCTGTCCCCTTACATTCCTTCGTGCGTTGTCCCAGTTATCGGAATGCTAAGATCGAGAAGCTTGCCTCACTGTGCGGCATTACGCGCTCTCAACGCACGGGACTTAAATTACACGTGACGCCGGCCATGAAAAGACCACTTATGTGTAAGCCAAACTCGGCGTGAAGAGTGAATCGCATGCTCGCGTTCATTTGATCGCCAACACCGTCTGGGTTATACTTATTACACGTCCACTGCCACCAGGGGGCAGCTCACACTAATGTACCTGCTGACAGTCCCGGCAGCTATTAAGCTTGATTCACAAATGACGTCACGCAAATTGGAAATGCTGGGTTTTACTACCAGTATCAGTTCTAGAAATGTGCTTCTGATACAAATATTTTGTTAGATTATATATTTTTTAAAGGATAACTATAGTATTTGACTAAATTTGAGGAAGAAACATACCAGCATTATGGACAAGATGTGATGGCTGAATGAGCTGAACGTCCGTCTCCCGTGTTGGTAGATCGTGGGGTTCGAACCCTGGTCGAGCCAAACCGATGATTTATAAATTGATACTTGTCGCTTCCTAGCCAGGCACTCGGCATTATTAGGATAGGGCAAGGAGTCATTGGCTCAGGGTCAGGATAATGTGACTGAGTGGGAAATCAGGTCATGGGGCTGGTGGCCTGGTCTCCGAGTGGGGCAGCACTGTAAAGTCACCATGAGTGTGCACTGTCACAAGTAGGTTCCCATCCTGATGTGACCAATAGTGGATGGAGTCTTTTTGGGTAATGTATTATAGTATGTTTAAAATACATGGGAAGGTGAAATATAATATACTGTTAACCTTGTAAGTTGTAGCTAATTCTCATATTAGTTAAAAATAAATTAATAAATAGAAAGGGCAGTGCCTAAAATGTAGGCTTATGTGAAAAATATATCAGTTTCAGGATCTGTTTCATTGTTAATAATATAGCATCTGTGATCGCCTCCATTTCTGCAACTTCGACAGGAATATTAGGAATCCACATGTACACTAACATATTTATGTAGATGTAAATTTTGTAACACCTATCAAACATAGGACAGAAGTGTTTGGCGCCCGATAATTGCTTGATCGGCTCTGTTGAAACACTGCTGAAATATATAGTAAAATAGAAATGTATGTTTTGTATGATATAAAATATATAACCGCATAATTTTGCGTTCACTGTCAGATAAAATAACATAATGAAGGATTGTCCTAATTATTGTCTCTGTGTGATATCCCAGTATTGTTCTGGGCTATTGCTATGGCCATGGATAGATGTTTGCTCCCTTTTATTCAAATGCAACTACACAATACATGCTCCCTACCTGCTGAGCATTATACAGACACCAGGGCCCGCATTCAGGGTGCGCCTCCAATACGTCTTGGTGAAATCCCTGATGGCACGCTAGTCTGAACGGCAAAAGCAGTTTGTCCCCTCAAAAATGGCCACCCCCATAGGCGGTGGCCATTTGCAATGGAAACGCTGCGCTGTGATTGGCTGAAACCACTGAATACGGCGGCCATTTTCGAGGCGCTTTTTGTCTCCTATCTGAAAAGGGAGACGTCTCAGAGACGCCTCGGAGACAACACCCTGAATGGAAAGAAAAAAGCATTGCGGAGACGTCTCGGAGACATCTCGGAGACATCTCGGAGATGGACCATAATTACTAAAGTAAAATTCTTTTTTTTTTTAACAGCGAGAAGTCCATGTAAATGACATAACAGCGTGAGGCATAATTGAATCTCAGACACGCTCAATCCATCAACCACAACCTCCAGACTAATAGCTGAGATTCTATGTATTTCTTTTTCCTTTCAACTTCACACAATTTCCTGATTTGTATTGAAGTACGTAGCGAGGGAGAAACAAGTGGCTTGGCGACTTCCATCTTCCCATCCCACTCCATCCCACCCCCAAACAAGGCCTGCTGTGCTCACCGTGCTATATCAGATGACCAATGCTATATCAGACCACCCATGCTATATCAGACTACCAATTACTTCCTGTCTTGCCACAGGACGTGAATGGCTGCAGTCCTATATCAGTGAACAACATAAGGCGCGAATACACTAGCCGATATTTTTGTTGTTGGGGTAAGTTAATTTTGTATTCATATCTATCTTTTGTCAATGCTTAGCTTCTGACCGTAAGTGTTACAGGTATCTAGATATTTATACACATTCTTTTTGTAATATCTTTTTTTACATTGGTTATAGAGTAACTTGAAGTGTGAAGTGGATTCTCAAATTAAAGTGTACACAATGCAATAAATAATGAGTATGATGTACACTAAATCATTTTACATCTACATAAAAGGTTTTAGTTGTTGGTTTTAGGATTTCCAAATTCAGTGGATACTAATACTGTTACTTAGTCTTAGGTCAGTCTGATCAGGTAATCTTTTATTCATTGCATTGTGTTGATTGCAGTTGGATTTGGGTGTTAGTTGGGGTGTTTTTGTGTTAGTAAGTCAATATCTTAACCAATAGTTTGTTCGGTAGTAAATAAATCAATTTATTCATATGGAGGGTGAGCGTAGCGTCGTTTCGATTCACAATCCGGACAAGGAGGGGTTATATTAGTGGTTTATTTGAGTTATTGGGTTCGATCCGGATCCCCACCCAGGTCTACTTACAACAGTGCTGATTTGTTTTCTGTGGGTTCCATCATTCCCCCACCCATATGGAAGCATTGTGCGATCATTGTGAGTTAATGTTCTATCTGGCACCGGGCGCGGTGGCCTAATCGGTAGAGCATGGGCCTCGCATGTGGAAGGTCGGGAGTTTGGTTCCCAGTCGAGTCAAACCAATGACTTTAAAATTGGTACTTGTCGCTTCCTAGCCTGGTGCTCGGCATTAATGGGATAGGGCAAGGACTGGTTAGCTCAGTGTCAGGATAATGTGACTGAGTGGGACATTAGGTCATGGTGCCGGCAGCCTGATTTCCCAGTGGGGCAGCACTATAAAGTCACCATGAGTGCGCACTATCACAAGTCGGTACCCGTACTGATATTACCTTAGATGTTGCTAGGATGTAAAACAACAATAAACAAACAATCTCTCTGGCACTCAAACCTCATCGGATGCATTGCATTTTGGGGAGGGTGGGTGGCTAAATCTCTGTGTGCGATTGATCCTGACCATGCGGGTTCAGGCTTAGGAGGATAGTGGATGAGGCAATTGTAGTGTCAGGTGGAAGTGGTAGAGTTTCTATTAGATGCTGTAGTCAGCAGCCATATTTGCGACTATGGCTATGGTTAAGTTCCAGTAGATGGCGAAGGCATCGATGGTTGTTGTGCCTTTTCCTGTACTCTGAATTACCCATGGTACCAATAGCATGAACAATTAGAGTCAACCTTGGTCAAATTATTTAAAAAGACTAAATGCTTAGTCAGCTACATTTTTTAATATATATTTTTTCAAAGCCGAGGCACCTGTATTCTGATCATAGCTATATGTACCAATGTAGTTTAAATAACCTGATATGCTAATAATAATCTCCTTTAATAGTAGTTACACGTTTTAATATGACCTTAGATGTTGCTAGGACGTAAAACAAACAAATAGTTCCAGGTGCTTACCACAAAATATTTAGAGTAATTACAATGTAAGATCAGATTTAGATAAATGTTTTGGTTTTGAAAATGTGGTGCTTTTATTGGAATATGGCGCTTTACCTAATGAGCTAGCCCTATATGTATATATATGTAACATATTTCAACTACATGCACATTATTTCGAAAGCGACAATGCACAATAAAAACGTGGGTGTTTTTTTCGTGAATAAAGAAATTGGAACATTTGAAACACAATCATTGTAGAGGACCGGACGAGATGGCCCATCGTCAGAGCGCAGGCTTCCCGTGCGCAAAGTCGGGAGTTCGAGTTCTGGCTGAGTCAAACCAATGACTTGTCGCTACCTAATATAGCGCCCGGCATTACTAGGATAGGGCAGGGACTGGTTAACTCAGTATCAGGATAATGTGACTGAGCGGGGGATATCAGGTCATGGTGCTGGCAGCCTGATCTTCCAGTGGGGCAACACTATAAAGTCGCACTGTCACAAGTCGGGTCCCATCCTGATATGACCATAGATGTTGCTAGGACGTAAAACCCCAACAAACAATCATCATTGGAGAGGAGGAGGGGAATCAGGTGAGGGATAGCGCAGCGTGGAATTCCACATATCGGAGAATGTATGCGTGTCTTGATGGCTATTATGTATGATGTGCTGCAGAGAGTTTAGATCTATGCACATATATATATACAGATGAGGTATGACCGCCAGACTTCGCGGTCGGACAAAGTAAGTACCACAGTGGTTGTAGTACAAGAGCGCTCCCTAACGACGCATGCCCAAACATAAATGAATAATAATAACAATAATAATAATTAGTAACAAGTATGTGTCTTAATTAGATCTGATAGTCATCACTGCAATGTGTGCTATGGTCAAAAACTGAAAATGAAACGGAAACGTGATGCTGACTGTATTTAACTGGTTGGTTGGTCGGTTGTTGGGAGTTTTATGTCCTGGTAACATCTAAGGTCATATCAGGATGGGTGCCCACTTGTGCTTGTGACAGTGTGCACTCATAGCAACATTATAGTGCTGCCCAACTGGGAGACTTGGCCACCAGCACTATGACCTTATTTCCCAGTCAGTCACATTATCCTGACACCGAGCCAACTAGTCCTTGCCCTATCCTAATAATACTGAGTGCCTGGCTAGAAAGCAAGAAGCATACATTTTTAAGTCATCGGTTTGAATCGACTAGGATTCGAGTCCCGGCCGAGTCAAACCAATGAATTACAAAATTGATACATAGCCTGGCGCTCGGCATTATTACGATAGAGCAAGGACTGGTTTAATCAGTATCAGGATAATGTGAGTGAGTGGGAAATTGGTGCCGGTGGCTTGATCTCCCAGTGGGACGGCACTATAAACTCGCCATGTATGTTAGTTTTTGCGTCCTAGCAACATCTAAGGTCATAAGGACGGGAAGTCCCTATGAATAGGCACTGTCACAAGTCGGTGCCCATTCTGATATGACCTTAAATTGTTGCCATGATGAAAAACCCCAACAAACAACACACTGTAATGTGTGATGATGTGGTGTCAGGGGTTGTTCTGGATTTGAATGAGTGATGATGTCAGGTGTGTGATAGGGGAAGGGTTTCTACTATGTTCCTGTTTACCATGCCAGTCTCACATCCACATATCGATGCAGTATTAATATAAACATATCGTATATCTCAGGCTAAACAAAAACGTCAGCTGAGGAAAGACTTCACCCATCGGACTGACTGACTGCAGCTACACACACTCATTGGTCATCAACAAGTTCACAACAAATAATGAGTTACTGTCATCGCCATCGTTGGACAACCAGGAAGGAGAAAAGGAATATATCTGATGTGCAACTAAATATTACCAGCACTGAATTCCACATCCATCGATCTATCTTTTGTACATTACATTTAATGGACTGTCTATCTGCGATATTAGGATCCCAGCATGTGCTCAGAATATCACAAGTCCTTAGGCATTGGCCGGCGGTGACCTCTGACTCCTGGCGTCACCTTAGATACCACTGACAGATGGGGTCTGCTCACCCTTACTCCTCCACTGCTCAACCAGGGCGCGGGGCGGTCCCATGGTTACCCTCTGGGCGTGTTTTACTAACATTACATTTATTTAGATTGAGAATGCACAGGTTGGTTGTTGCGGTTTTGCGTCCTGGCAACATCGAAGGTCATATCAGGATGAGTATTGACTTATGACAGTGTGCACTTATGGTGACTTTATAGTGCTGTCCCACTGGTAAATCAGATTGCTGGGACCATGAGCCGATATCCCACTCACTCACATTATCCTGACACTGAACTAACCAGTCCTGGCCATATCCTATTAATGCCGAGTCCCAGGCTAGGAAGCAACAAGTATCAATTTTATAAGTCATTTGCTTGAGTCGACCGGGAAACAAACTCCCGATCTCCTGCGCACGAGGCCCGTGCCTGGTGAGAATGCATAGTCTTGTCCTTACATATTGTAATATCGAGTAATGGTGTTGTCGGCCTCCTGGGGCCATATGCAGGAGTCAGTGTTAGCGGGGTTTGGTGTTAGAGCCTGTTACCGTTTAGCTATCACCGAAGTCGGGACCTGTGTCAAGTCGTATGCAGGAGCGCGTAACACTTTCATTATAGCTAAACGTGAAGTTATTTATAGATTTGGGAAATCCCTCTGCGTTTGTAGCCATATATTAGCCTCAAATCTATTAAATGCTATCATATTTAACAGAATTACATCCGCAATAAGTGAAATTTAAGCAAATTAACCCTAAAAAGGAAGCGATATTAACGCAGCAGCCGCATTGGCGGTGATATTACTAGTTATATTTTCGAATCGATGAACGTACAGTAAACAAACCGCCGCCGCCGCCAGTATGGAAAGTGACGTCCATGCGGCGGTGGCGGCGATTTGTTTACTTTACGTTCGTCGATTCGAAAATATAACTAGTAATATCGCCGCCAATGCGGCTGCTGCGTTAATATCGCTTCGTTTTTAGGGTTGATTTGCTGAAATTTCACTAATTGCGTATGTAATTCTGTCAAATATGATAGCATTGAATAGATTTGGGCCTAATCAGTGGCTAACACCAACCTTAAACCACCTATGGATCAGGGTTACCCTAACCTTGTTTAAGGTTTTGGTGTTAGGCCTATCACTGACTCGTGCATACCGACTTTTCGGCGCTAAACCAGAAATCCCCTCTAAACGCGTTTTGGCTCGGTAACACCGACTCCTGCCTATGGCCCCTGGTCTCCCAGTAGGACAGCACTATAAAGTCGCCGTGAGTGTGCAGTGTCAATTGTCAGTGCCCGTCGTCATATGAACTATATGTTGCTATGTCGTAAAATCCCAACAAACAAAGCACCCACACTAATTAGTGCATGACCTCGTGACCCTCGGCCGGCGCCACTCTGTTCCCTCTGACTGGGCGCGATGACCGAATGGGTAGAGCGCTGGCTTCCCGTGCAGAAGGTCGGAAATTCAAATCTCAGCCGAGTCAAACCAATGACTTACAACATTAATGCTTGTCACTACCTAACCCTGGGGTTCAGCATTACTGGGTGACAATTATTCCATCACTTTCATTTCATGCAAAAATATGTTAATTACATCACATAGTTGCATTGATATTTACACGAAAACCTGAACTGGTCAGATTTCTGTCAAATTACAACAAGAACGATGTCTGACAGTGTTGTCAATCCTTTTCCGTTTTACCCAATGAGTGATTACTCATTTAAAAAGCAGAGCTAACCTGGTGTACATCGATGCCCATGCTATATTACTGCATTGCGCAGATTGTGTCGGTAATTAGAAACACATAACACAGCAAATATAGTTCCGGCTCTTTATTACAATTTTAGTTCTTTCATCAGTACAGTCTCTTGGGTAGTTATGTGATGTCAATGAGGCTTAGGCACGCTTATAACCCTATATCCCCTTCTCATTGTGGGGTGGATGGGATGGCAATTTAAGGCAGTTGTTGTCCACATGGCTCCCATGTCGAAAGTGAAATATCTTAGCGGGCAGTCGGTTTTATAGCCGGGATTAAGGTTTTTGGACGAAAGGCGGCGTAATTTAGTTCAATAATACGATATAGGTAGAGCTGCAGGCACCTTGTTTACAGTGCAATCGTGCGGCGAAAGTGCCGCACTCCTGCTAGTCGGCGTTAATCGTATATAGTTTAGGTTAGTTCAGTAAGGAGCCACTAGTCGGCAACATATCGGAGCGGCCTTAGTTACTGGCGCTTGGCTGTATTCGCGCGTCCAATTACCCGCGATGCCTTAGCATCACTAACAATGTGACTTTGTACCCGTGATATATCGCCATATACATCACCGTGACAAAGCGGCACATTTATCATTCAGTTTGTTGCTAACATGACTCAGACGTCCAACGATGGAAGGCCCTTTGTTGTGTCAACTGTACAACATAATTTTTCCTTGTTTATGCCTTAAAGTTATATGGCTTTCTTTCTTGTTCATTTCTCTCATGTATTTACGTTATTTCACCCGTGGCCAAACAAGGAGGTGGTTTTTTTAAAAGATGAGGTGGCCCACCATTGGTAATATATCGACAAATAATACAAATCACTCCGGGATATCACCGACTATATTTATATACGTGTATAACCTACACATATGCACATAAGTGTATGTACATGCGCCAAAGTGTGTACATGTATACACCCATATATGTATATATATATATGTGGGTATGTGACAGGAAGCGATAGAGCGCAGGCCTCCCGTGTGGAAGGTCGGGAGTTCAATTCCCGATCGAATCGGACAAATTGATGCTTGTCGCTTCCTAGTCAGGTGCTCGGCATTGTTAGGATAGGGCAAGGACTGGTTGGCTCAGGGTCAGGATAATGTGACTGAGTGGGATATCAGGTTACCGTGCTGGTGGCCTGGTCTCCCAGTGGGGAAGTACTATAAAGTTGTCATGAGTGTGCACTCTCACAAGACAGTATCCATCCTGATATGACCTTAGATTTTGCCAGAACATAAAATTCCAACAACCAACCAACCAACCAGCCAATGTACATATGTCTTTGTTTGTTGTTGGTTTATGTCCTAGCAACATCTAAGGGCATATCCGGGCGGGCGTGCATATGTGTGTATCTGTGCTTATGCATATATGTGTAAGTGTGTATGTGGGTATGTGCATAGGTATATGTGTGTATGTGTGCACATATACTGTCTCTGTTCTCACGCGGGTGGTATTGAGTTTGGACTGCGGGTGGAGATGTCACCAGAAGAAACGCCGGACATAATTGGTAATTAAATGTGCGAACTTTCATTATTTATATCGACGTATGTCATTATCCAGTGCATATACATTAATACACATGTGAAGGTGATATATATATACATTCTATATATCGTTATATATCTGTGTTTATATATCGTTATATACAGATAATTATATAACGGATATATACATAGATATATAACGGATATACACAAGATCCATGGTAATATATAGCATGGTAGCATAACACCGTCCTGATATGAACATAGATGTTGCTAGGACGTTAAACCCCAACAAACAAATAAATAAAAAGTAGCATAGCATAAATGCAAGATAGATGCATTCATGGATGTTGTAGTGACTATTTCCGGGCCACTAATGCACTGGCTATATTGGCCTCTTTGTACCCGTCTCCTCATCAGCTGCTCATATACTACAAATTCCACGTCGCACATATTTCTAGCATAATCCCAGATGAGAGACTGTGCGCGGTAGTCGGATCGATAGAGCGCTGGCCTCGCGTGTGGAAGGTCGGGAGTTCGTGTTCCCGGTGTGGTGGTTTCAGCGGGTTCCCGTGCTCAGAGGTGTCCCTCGCTTCTGCGCATGCGTCAGAATCTAATAAGGATGGCCGTAATCGATTAACACTATCCGGGCGACTCGGGTCATCCCAGTCGTCAGAAATTCAAATAGAACACGGCGAGTGGAGTCGACAAATACACGTGCCATGTGCAAAAAAAGAATAACTTAGATTAATTAAATGGAAATATAGGTAAACTGGGCCATCATAAAATACTTTCCATATAGCTCTATTTTTATCGGTTATTTATCAAATAAAAAAAATTAAAAAAAGATTGTCCACCCGAGCGCGGAGAAGCGTATTCGATTATTCGACCCGAGTTTGTAGGATGTGCGCATGCGCCAATAAGTGGCTCAGGTGACCCGAGTTGATGCGAAATCCGCGCATGCGCAGAAGCAGCGCAGAAGCGAGGGACACCTCTGAGCACGGGAACCCGCTGAAACCACCACACCGGTTTGAGTCAAACCGATGACTTATAAGATTGATAATTGTCGCGTCCGAGCCTGGCTCTTGCCTCATTAATAGGATATGGCAAAGACTGGTTAGCTCAGTGTCATGATAATGTGACTGAGTGAGATATCGGTCATGGTGCCAGTGGCCTAATTTCTCAGTGGGGCAGCACTAAAAGGTCGCCATGAGTGCACACTGTCACAAGTCGGTACCCGTCCTGATATGACCTTAGATGTTGCCAGGACATGAAACCCCAACAACCAACCCTATCCTAATAATGCCGAGTGCATGGCTAGGAAGTGACAAGTATCAATCTTTAAGTCATTGACTTGACTCGACCAGGGTTCGAACCCCATGATCTATGAAATGGTTTACAGGTGATATAAGTGAATGCTATATCTCTGAATGGTCCATCTAATGGATATATATGTGATGGATATATATATATATATATATGCTTTTCTTAATTAAGAAAAATAAACTTGCTAAATAAATGTGCCACAGTATGGAAAAAGATGTATGTTCAGAAGCATACGAGTCTTCTGACTGTCATATATTCAGGGCCCCCCTCCCTACATACATTAGAGAAGTGAGTAATCTATTTTGTGTGCAGAATAAATCATCCAGAATCTGCTTGCATATGAAATATGGGCAAAAGCAAAAGCGATATACTGCAATTATTATCCTTTACATGGTCGAGAGTTTGCATTTAATGTTTTAAGTTGCGAGTTACATTTGCAAAATATTAAATAAGGTGTATTTAGCAGTCGTTTAGTCGGCTTCAGCATCAGTATTCTTTTGTCTTCAGTGAAGATTGGAGTGTCGGTTTACTAAGGGGGAGGACTGACATTGTGACAATGGTGACCAGACGGGATGGTCCAATGAGTCGAGCGTCCGTCTTCTGTTTTGGTAGATTGTGGGATTCTAGTCAATTCAATTACTTAAAATTGATACTTGTCACTTTTCTAGCCAGGCGCTCGTCATGATTAGGATAAGGCAATGAATGGTTAGCTAAGTGCCAGGATAATGTGACTGAGTGGGATATCGGGTTATGGTGCTGGCAGCCTGATTTCCCAGTGGGGGCAGCACTATAAAGTCACCATAAGTGCGCACTGTCACAAGTCGGTACCTGTCTTGATATGACCTTAGATGTTGCTAGGATATAAAACAACAAACAAACAGGACAGGTGAACGAGGAGGGGGTGAACTGGGGAGAGGGAGCAAAATCGGAGGATCCAGTTGTGAAGACGTTGCTGGCAGACTGTCAAGAATATATCTTGGAAGAATACATGTGAAAGATATATATGTGAGTGATATATCTGTGAAGGATCGATATGTAAATATGTTTATATGATGAATATATCTGTAACATATATGTACAACGGATATATATTTGAAGTGTATATCTACGAAGATATATATACATCTATATATATGAAAGGTATATTTGTGAATGATATTTCAAGGATATATCTCTGTCTATTAAGTGTATATATGATATATATATATATATATGAATGATGGGTATTTGAAGGATATATTTAAAAGAATATATTTACGAAGGATAAATATATGAAGGATGTATCTACGAAGGATATATATTTGAAAGGTAATATATGAAGGATATATATGTGAAGGATATACTACTGAAATATATATATCCTACGGATATATCTGTGAAGTAGTATATGCAAAGGATATAAATTTAGGCTACGGTAAGGAAAGAGAGAGAACAATGAGTAGTGGTGGGGAACCTTCTTTTATTTTTGCTTGAAGGTCCCTTGGCCGGGCAAAATAACAGCCCTACCTAAAGCTAAAATAAGTGGTGCTCGGCGTGCAGTAAAGGCTGGACTGAGCCAAGCAGCAATGAGATGGCAGTCCCGGGGCAAAAGAGTCGCCCGGGGTGAATATACAGTGAAGAAATAAATAAGAAATAAATAAGAAATAATAAATTAAAGAAGAGAAGGGGGGGAAACTCCGCCTCCTTTATATATATATAATAAATTATATTCTACATAAATTTAGGCTACGGTAAGGAAAGAGAGAGAACAATGAGTAGTGGTGGGGAACCTTCTTTTATTTTTGCTTGAAGGTCCCTTGGCCGGGCAAAATAACAGCCAAACGGGCCAAAGGCCCCCACCCAAAACTACTCAAGCTTTGACTGGGCCAGGGAGGAGGCCACCCTCAGGTCATTGACGATGCGTACCTGCAGTGGCGTCTTTAAGTAAGCATAAACCGTCTCACTGGCCCAGTCCCCTCTCAACTTTATCTCCTCGATCGTAGCACCAGAGATGGCAAGATAAGCTGCGCCGCCCCGGTGCAGGGAGTGAGAGGTAAAGTGGCACTCAGCCAGACCCGCCCTACTGGCAAAAAGTCTCAACATAGATTGATATGAGCGATAAGACATTGGGGTTGAGCCCGACTCTGCCGGAAGCCTGAATGCTATTTCCTCCTGAGTAGCAGGTATCTCCTCAAAATGTTTTTTGGTCCAAAATACCCCACAAAGTGCCCGGTTAATGCATTTGGCGACTGGTATCTCTACCACACGCTCAGTAAATTGGATAGTCTTAGAGTGCCTTACTCGAATTATCATACCCCAATCAAAAAATGTAAAATCTGAACGTCTAAGGGAGGCCTCTGAGTCCGTGACCTGGCTCTTCCTGAGTAATGCGCGGAAGGACAGCAAGATCGCAGCCCGCCAGGCGGTATGGCCAGAGTTCAGGGTCAAACCACCAAAGATTTTAACCAACATATGTGGTAAGAGGGGGGGCGCAGCCTTTGGTGCATCACCCTTCTCACGTCTTATGCCCTTCAAAGTTGCAGATACATAGTAATCGGAATAGAGGATAGTTTGGCAAGCATTCTGTTTTAAGTAAAAATTTAGACCTGACAAATAGTTCAATATAGATCTATAAGATAGATCCCTGGCAAGCCAGGTCGCATAAAGAGCAACCCACTTCGAGGTGCAGGGAAAACGAGCCCTGTTTTCCCCGAACTGATCGACAAAGGTGCCAGTGCTTCCCGCCCTGGAATGAAAAGAAAAGGGGGCCTCAAAAATCTTTCTACAACACATGAGCCATGCTTTATCAACAGCGGATATCCTAGCAGCACTTCCAACATCCCCCAGCCTGCTCAATGCATCACAAGTGATATTTCTCGAAGTATGAATATAGGAAGAAATGAATATAAAGTTTTGTTCGATCGCCATCCAGAAAAGCTTTCGGAGATAACCCATGATCCCTCGCCCCGTGTTCAGCGCAGCCTGGACCACAGCACTGTCAGTCATGAACACTATCGAGGCCCCCCCCCAACCATGCGCCCAGCGTGTGGCTGCCTCAAATGCGGCCGCCATTTCTTTTACGTTAATATGATGAGCAGAGTCCAACCCCTCTTCGGGTGAGACGTGATGGTGCCCATCATAGTCACCAAGCGCTATATCATCCTCTCCCTTATAACAGCCGACTAACCAATCGGCCCCATGGGTAGCCCCCATACCCCAGCCTGAGGCATCGCTATAAACTGAGCAGACCCGCGTAAATTTTCCTAGCATGGCAGCCTTACCATTAAACCGTGCGGCAAAGCGTTCCCACCATTCAATGTCCTGGCGGAAGCCCACACCCAACCTGGTGTAGTGATAAGGCTCCCTGATGAAAGCAATGAGATCATAGATCCCACGGCAGAAGGTACGGGCTCCCCGGATCACCTTGGCACAATGTGCAAGCAGACCCCCCAGTCTCTCAAGATCCTTCCGTTTTGCTTTCATCCGACCCCGGATTTGAGCCAAAACTCGGTATAATTTAATCAGCTTATCAGCGGGGAGAGTTAATTCTAATTTTATAGTATCAATGTCGATCCCAAGAAAACGCATTTTCTGAGTCGGGGAGAGCAACTTTCGAAAGCTTAGTGAGAACCCCAACCTACGTATTATTGCAATTAGTTTTGATTGGTCAATAGCATTGTGATCCCATGAATCACCGATAATACAGAAGTCATCGAGGTAATTGATGACCCGTTTTATGCCTTCCCTCTTTGCACATCTTACAATAAAATTAGATATTTTTGTAAATATAAAGGGGCTTGACGCAAGACCCATTGATAGGCGATTGTCGACCATATATCTGACTCTGTCATCGTCCCTAAATTTCCACTTCAGACCCTGCCTTATGCGGTCCCTAGGGTTTATCTGGATGGCCCTGTAGGCATCCTTTATGTCAATAGAAGATAGGTGGTCCCCCCGCTCAAGATTGTCGATTACATTATCGACACTTAGGTATTTAAACGTATGGGCGACCTCACTAGTGGCCGAATTGACCGAGCTATCACGGGGCTTACTACAGTCGATAACCAGCCGACCCCCCCACCCTCCTTTGGGACGACAAACATGGAGTGGACACATTGTGGTTTGTAGTCAACACAAGAAATGACATCCTGGTCTAATTTGACAGCCAATTTCGCTTCGATAAGGTCCCGTTCCCATGCCAACAAGCGTTTACTATTGTTGTTTTAGTAGCTGTTGTCAAATTCAGTATTTATCACCTGAAAACCGAAGACTATCCCTCGTAATATATAATAGGCTTCAGGATCGATGCCGCCCCTGAGAAACAGTTCAGCGAAAAAACGACAAGGCTTCAATTGACAAGCAACACCCTCAAGGTGGTATGGTATACACAAGAACAAATACCCCTATCACAGTCATTTGTTACATAGAACACGACGGGCGAGGAGCCCTCGAATTCACTGATAGTCACTTCCAGACAACCCTCACAGTCTCTCACTTGCATCCAGTCCTGTATGCATTCAGGTACTTGTAATCCTTGACTGTCAGATAATTGGTTGGAATCTATCACAGGCTCGGGGCTTCGTGGTGGGGTGTCCTCCATATCAGCCCCCATCTTGTGTGTAACGTAGTCACCTGCAAAGACCCCCTCGTCCACATTATGAAGTTCATCTGTAGGAGTCCTATTCTCCACACAGCACATGCGGTCACCTACAAAGACCCGTATATCAGCACAGTCCTCACCGTCATCTACAAAGACCCTATTATCCTGATTGTCGAGCCGGTCACCTCCAAAGACCCCTTTCTCCATGTCGGCATCACAGGTGTGGTTTAAACCAATCGCCCTGTAACCCTGGTCACCTGCAAAGACCTCTAGCCCCTGGCTGGGCTCCTGAGAGTGCGCCCACTGTCACTCCCTGCATGCTGGACGCTTGTGGCCTTTTCCGTTGCACTTTGAGCAGACATGGCCGAATCTACATTCAGCCTCGCCTCGTGTGCAGCCCTTCTCGCCATTCCACGTGTAGCAAGGCCTCTTAGTTTGACTACCCGGCTTTCTGGTGGCGTAGCCTGTCGTTCCGGAGTTCCTCGATCTTACATTGAGCGAAGAATAAAATAGGACACTCGAGCCCCTGTTGGCGCTAGAGAAAGCAGCAAAGCCTATCTCCTCGGCCAGTGTTCTAATTGACCGATCATAGTCAGTGTGAGCCGAGTCGAAATATTCATTTGTGCGTGCCCTATGGGCCAGAAACACAATGTGCTCCAACAAGGCCCTCAAGTCTTTAATGCCCAGCTCCTTTATACCGAGTGCCCACTGGCCCGTGGCAGATAACAACTCGTAACAATTCACTTTACCGATATCTCTCTTTCTGACAGTGAACCTCTTGAGGCTCCACTTACTTCTGCGTCGTCCATTGGCACTCCTGCTGGACGATGCACTGCTCGAAGTCCTCCGTCGGCGTACGGTAGATCGTGAACGGCTTATGTCCCTCCCGTAAGAGCAGAAGCCGTCTTCCGGTTTCCCGACGAAAGTCGCGTCCACGTAATGGGTCGTCTGGTTGGCCCCCCCGTCGTCGCAAGCGTATCCTGAGCTCGTGTCTTGAACGTCCTCGCCCACCTCCCGTCGTGCTCCTGTGCTGGGTTGGTGGCGTCTCTCTTGCTTTAATAGGAGTATTCTTTTTCGGTCCTCCAAGGCAGCCAGCTCGTCCTCAACTTCGAGCGCCCTTACTTCCTTCTGCAGTTGTTTAAGTCGCTCCTCAGACGACATGGCGATGATTTCAACACCTCCAGTGTTCTGGTCGTCCGACATTTTATGTTCAGTATCCGGTACCTGGCGGATTGAGCGTGACCTTGTTTTTGGACCCGCAGTACCCTGCTTTTCCTCACACTATGTTTTATTTCCTTTCTCGTGTACTGCACCACAAGTATCACAAAAATCTTTCGGCATAATAAATACTTGTGTAAACTATGTAGTAAAGCAGTAGGATGTATGAAGTCGATCCAGTGTTAGGCGGTTCAATTATATGTGAGAACCATAGCAAAACATTCAATGGAGTGATGTTCTATGCTGCTGCCTATATGTTCAATTCTTATTAAGGATGTAGTGTAAAGGTGTATAAAATATAATTGGTAGGTAAAAGAATAAGAACTATGTATAAATATAAGGAATATAAGTGTAATGCCGGCATTCCACTTCAGTTAGTTCATTTGTCATAGGGCAATGCATGAATGAAAAATGCTTGACTAGCAATGACTAGCATAATGGTTGTAAAGAGACCTCGACAATCAAAATGCTTGGTCGAATTTCCGTCAGTGTGTCGATATTAACGCCATATTAAATACGACGACGGACGGCGGGAATGGGTCGATATTATGCTTTCATTAACTCTACCTGAACGTGAGCTCCTATATATGTGTGTCGATTAATTTTATCATAACTAATTCACTGGTTCTAGACATGTGTGTCGAATGGAACATTGAATAACTTTCAACCGCTAAAATAACGTTACGACGGTAAACAAGATGGTGGCTTGGCGGGAAATTATTTGACTTCCATTTGCATTAATCGACTAACATGAAGTGCAAGTCGACAGCATCTCATTCAAACTATTCGACATGCTAAATTCGACATAATAATCGACACAAATATATGTAACAATGTTTTTAGCTCACGACACTCCTTTGGTTCGTCCTTCAGTGGTTTCGTCCTCCATTATCCAACACAGGTAGCAGGTTGACTGTGTTGCAGTGTGCAGTGTGCAGTGTCGAAGCAGTGTGGAGCAGTGTGAAGCAGTGTGAGAAGCTAAAATAAGTGGTGCTCGGCGTGCAGTCAAGGCTGGACTGAGCCAAGCAGCAATGATATGGCAGTCCCGGGGCAAAAGTGTGGCCCGGGGTGAATATACAGTGAAGAAATAAATAAGAAATAAATAATAAATAATAAATTAAAGAAGAGAAGGGGGGAAACTCCGCCTCCTTTATATATATATAATAAATTATATTCTACATATCTCTAAAGCATTTGTCTTTGAAGTGTAATATGTTTTAGAGGTATAGTTGTGAATGGTATAGCCTTGAACGATATATATCTATCGGGTATATATATAAATGATATATCTCTGAGGACATATCCATGGAGGATATAGCTGTGATTGGGATAGCTGGGACATATATATATGTGACAGATATATCTGTGAAGGATAGGTATGTGGAGGATATATATATATATAGAGAGTATAATCTATTATGCGTATATAAAAGGGGCGGAGCTCTTGCCTATATTTATCGATATTATTATGACTATTCGTCTCTATTATTATTGTCCAATCGCTGACTTGCCCGTATTTGCCCCGGTCTTGTCTATGCCAGCGCCACCACAGGGCGGTTCCGGCCATTGCGCATCCCGGGCAGTCAGTCTTTGTCCTGCTTTCAAATTACAGATGCATGACCAGTTGCTTGTGACCGCGTATATATATATATGTATATATATTTTTACATATATTGATATATATATTTATTATATATTATATATATACATACATATATATAAATATATATATATATTTAATATATATAATATGAATAATTGATACATATCTGTGTAAGAAATGATTATCAAATGAGATGTACATGAAGTATATATTTGTAAAGGATATATATGAATGATGCGCCTGTGAGTGTGAAGGATATATCTGTGACTGCTATATATGTGAAGGATATACCTGTGAATGCTGTATCTGTGAAGGATAACTGTTTGAATGATATAACCTGATAACTCTTCAGAATATCCTTGACACATGTCCTCCATAGGGTAGATTTATCTTTAACATATATATGTAAAAGATATATAAAGGAGAAGCATATATCATAATGTAACCATCAATGAGGCAACACTATCAAGCCGTTAGATATGTACAGTAGTATACACGCTATCTCTCCTGATATAACCTGATATATCATTAGGGTGTAAAACCCTTCAGTCACTCCCTCACCATAACCAATGTATGTGTTTATTATGGGTTGGCCTTTATTGCATGTTGAATGTACTCGGCAACTCTTGAGCGACCTATAAATAGATAATTTGCACTCAGGGAGGCCTCGGGTTAAATGGTAACTCTGCAGGCGTCGGATCCTGTCGAAATCACCAATTATCGCCCTGTTCCGATCGTTAGCGAAATGCTTTTACAGTTACAAATTGCGATTATGTAATGAGAAGAAGTGACATAAACAAATGGCGCGTGTTGTTAGTGGCGTGGGGAGATATCCACGATGGTAGATGTGGTGCCATTTTCTTCCGACAACAGCTTTATTTTTCACCTCGGAGAGAGGCACTTGTGGATGGGTGCTTATTGCTGGTTGACGTTGGCGTCACGGGTAACCACGGCTTTATTGCCAGCAACCAGAGTGCCAGCGTCGATTCGATCATTTACTAACAATTCAACGCCCAAACCCACAAAGCTGACTGGGTTAAGAATTGAACAATTACAAAAACAACACAAAAACAGTGACTTATCATATTTAAATAGAGCCAGATTATATTAGACAAATGGTTGTATGCAATATTACTGCAAAATGAGTCTTAATGGTCCGGTAATATGTAATTGACAGATCGACCACCCCCGTATATCGACAACTTTATTTGTGTCCCAAACTATCGCCCAAACAATACCATACTATTGTACCGATAAAAACAACCTCTCTAATCCGACCACCTCCCTAAATGGACCATTTGAAGTCGGTCCCATGGTAGGTCAATTTAAAGAGGTTGTACTGTATTTATTTATTTTTAAGTATGGGGTGAAATTTCGACGAATTGTTGGTGAAGTGTGACTTAGCTACTTAGGCGGAGTTTACGATCATTGTGGCGACCCAAGGTCCGGGTCCATATATAAAGTTGCTTCTGGATCAAGACAGGCTCATTGAAAATACACACGACTAATGGGTACACTCTATAGCCGTGGTCACACGGGCGCTGTAAATCGATTCGTAGAAATCGACTTGTATTGTTTGGGTTACATTTCGCGTGTGAACGGGCGTCTTAGGGCTGAATCGATTCCTGTGATCCTGATACTGGAAACCACTTGTGGAGATGGGTTACGCGAGTAGATTTCTCTGAGTCGATTTATTTTGTCCGTGTGGACGCATCTGAGGCGGATTAAGCACCTCACACACATGCCCAGTCGACCTTAGTTTGTTGACTTTCCGGTCGATCAAAAGCGCATATTATATAATTTAATTAATGAAACCGCTATCCATGCACAGATATTTTTTTCATCATTTATTTGTAGGGTTTCACTGCCCAGCAGAAGTTTTGACCGTTCCAAACCAATACGATTAATTAAATACATATCTAGGTCGAACCCACACTCTCTCGGCCGACATCGACAAACCCAAACTGGCGCTGGTTAGTCTGGACTTGCTCATGCGCAGCATTCGATTTCCGGCCCAAGTACTGTCCGTGTGAACGGGCTGCTAATTCGCCTCACCTGATTCGATTTGTGTGATTCGCCTCACATTTTGTCCGTGTGACCACGGCTTATGTAGCGACGCAGTGTGCGACGCAGTGTGCAGACTGAGGTTTCGTATAGGAATGTTGATTAAAGATTCACCTCTACCCAGAGTAGGGTTGAATGACAACCATGTCTATATCCGAGCAAAACTTGCTCTGGTATGAAATAAAGACGTGAAACTCCTGGTTCCAGTGTCGAGTATTCATCTACATTGGCACAGAATTGGTGAAATATCAGAGGATGCACAAACAAACCAAGATGGAGGGCCCAGAATGCTCTTGATTCGAGTTTTGAAGTCTATTAATCGATATTATTTCTTCTTTTTTTCCATTCATATGTAGCGGCTAAGTATAATATAGTTATATGAGAAAGATATATATTTCTTCTTAGATTAAGAATATTTATCTGGTCATTAATTTCCTTCACCCAGCCTCCTGACACCTTTTCTAATGGGTTGTTCAGTAGATTACCACCAACACTACCACCAACACTACCACCACTCCCACCTTTAGGCCCTACTGTTTTGTACAGTAAGGGTGAAGAACAACCCAGTAGAAAAAGTGGCAAGATGCTGGGTAAATGAAATAAGTACATACATTCTTAATTTAAAAAGCAAAATATATTTTTCACATACATCTTCATATTTATCTGTCGCGACTTCTGATTTAAAGTCCATTAAATTATATGTTTTATTATATTTGTCAAAAGTCAAATCATCAATCTTATGTGGTCACCATCTTGTCTTTTTGCATTCTCTCCCATTTCCCCAACTTTGTGCCAATGGAGGTAGATATTAAAAACCGGAACCAGAAATTTCATTCGCCCCTACTTTAGGTGAAGCGACAATTTGCTTCTCTGTTACATAATCATGGTCTCCACTCCCTCGCCCAAGAATAATAATGTTTGTTGCCAATATATAAATCCGAAACCGAAAATCCGTATATTTTTACACTGTCTTGTCGACTAACTAATAGGAATGATACACCATGGTGACGCCTTGGCTAACTAACAGGGTACTGGTGTAAATAGACAGATGCGTCGATATGCATGAGGAGGTTTCGATTGGCAGTGGTTTTCGATTGAGGCTCAAATAAACACCGTGTCGATGAGAGTGGCGCCGAGGCGTCATCGCCGGCCTAGTCGGATGTAATATTCATCAGGTTCGGGCACATAATTCACTCCAGGTGTCGCCCCGCCCTGGCCCATTGTGTCAGTATCAGTCAGGTGGTTCTGCCCCAGCGGGGTCGGGGTGGGTCAGCCACGCCGAGAAAATAAAATCTTATATATATATATATATATATCTATATTGTATATATATTATATATATATTATATATTATATATATATTAATTTCTATTCATATGTATAGGGGGGCTGCTTTAGTTTGAGCAAAAAACTGCTTTAAACAAGTTGTGGATCTGTTGATTCCAGCTGACAGTGTTTATCTATATTGTGGTAGAGTTGGAGAAATTGGACGAAAATGCAACAACAAAAAATTGCTTCCTATCTAGGTGCTCAGCATTATTATGATAGTTCAAGAACTGGTTAGCTTAATACCAGGATAATGTGACTGAGTGGGGAAATTGGGTCATGGTGCTTGCTGGTGGCCTGATTTCCAAGTGGGACAGCACTATGAAGTCGTCATGAGTATGCACTGTCACAAGTCGGTACCCATCCTGATATGACCTTAGATGTTGCTAGGACGTAAAACAACAAATAAACCAACCTGCTAGTGAAGAGAGGTGTACAATCACGCCCCTTTCCACCAGCTCGACATGTACAGTCCCAATCTGACCATCTTAGTCTTGATCTCAACCAACTATTCAGCTTCCCTCCCTCCCCTGCCCACTTCAATTCCCAGATCGGGGAGCCGGTCGTCCCCAGAACCCAACGGCCCGGGCCCCGGGTGCCTACCTGGGAGATAGGCACACACGGAGCACGCACAGCTGCGGGAGACGCGCCGGGCCCGGGGGCACTCAGCGGCCGGCTACGGACGTCGTGCAGAGTGGTGGTACTGGTAGGCAGGGTGTTTGGTGGTGGTGGAGAGGAGGAGGGTAGTGAGGATGGGGTTGGTGGTGTTGGTGGTAGGGGTAGGCAGGGTGAGGGTGGGGAGGGAGAGGGGGAGTGGACGGGGAGTGGATAGTTGGTCTGAGTATGGTGGTGGTAGTAGTGGTGGTAGTGGTGGTGGTAGAGGTGGTAGTAGTGGTGGTGGTAGTGTTGGTGGTGGTAGTGGTGGTAGTAGTGGGGGTAGTGGTGGTGGTAGTGCTGGTGGTGGTAGTGGTGGTTGGGAGGGTGGTGGTGATAGTGGTGGTAATAGTGGTGGCGGTGGTAGTGGTGGTAGTACTGGTGGTAGTACTGGTGGTGGTAGTGGTGGTACTGTTGGTGGTAGTTGTGGTGGTAGTAGTGGTGGTGGTAGTGGTGGTACTGTTGGTGGTACTGTTGTGGTGGTAGTGGTGGTGGGAGTGGTGGTAGTGTTGGTAGTAGTGGCGGTGGTAGTAGTGGTGGTAGTGGTGGTAGTAGTGGTGGTTGGGAGGGTGGTGGTGGTAATAGTGGTGGTGGTAGTGGTGGTAGTAGTGGTGGTTGGCAGGGTGGTGGTGGTAATAGTGGTGGTGGTAGTGGTGGTAGTAGTGGTGGTTGGGAGGGTGGTGGTGGTAATAGTGGTGGTAATAGTGGTGGTGGTAGTGGTGGTGGTAGTGGTGGTTGGCAGGGTGGTGGTGGTAATAGTGGTGGTGGTAGTGGTGGTGGTAGTGGTGGTAGTAGTGGTGGTTGGCAGGGTGGTGGTGGTATTAGTGGTGGTAGTAGTGGTGGTGGTAGTGGGGATGGTCAGGAAGAGGATAAGTGCGGGGGGTGGGGGGGGGGGGGAGGGTGAGAGCGGAGGAGTGGAGACTTGGTTTGTGCGTGTAGTAGAGTGAGTGGAGAGGCTGAGGGTGAGGGTGGTGGTGGTGGTGAGGGTGTGTTGACAGTTTAAAAATAACATCACAATAAACCACAACTTAGGAAATTACATGGAATGCATGCACATATGCATAATTCATGAGTATTTAAGACTCAAGAGACCTGGACTGGGGCACTTAAGTGGATTTGAGGTGGGGTGCAATGGTTGAGATATAACAGAATGCTGTTTATGATAGGTGTTTAATAAATATATTTTCCCTTTCAATTGCTTAGTTTGAATCGATTGGATCGAAGAGGTCTGTTAACAGATTTTCAGAATCTGCCTGTGAAATTAATGGCAATTTATGTAGGACAATATAGTGTTTGATGGTTTTATGGAAGTTGTAGCTATGAAGCTTTGAGGATATATGCCAGTGTGTAGTTTATTTCATAGTTGTGCTGCTTGGTAAAGGAAGGAGCTTCTATATACATGGAGGTTTGATATGGGGGGAAATAGGTGGAAAGCCATTGTATAATGGGTATGTTGTTTATGTGTAATGGGTATATTAGGGGGTGGGAGATAAATACCTTCCTTCTTCACAATTTGAGATGTACTACTTTTATACCCTACAGTATATTTCTATGACATTCATAATATTTATAATTGCCTGCAAAAAATGCGCCCCTGTCACGCACTGTTGTAATTAACTCATAGCGTTGTCCCTGAACAGGTCTGAGTAGCTCTAATCAGCTCTGAGCAGGTCTGAGCAATTCTGTGCAGGTATTAGCAGCTATGAACAGCTCTGATCAGGTCGTCTGAACAGTTTTGTGCAGCTCTGAACAGGTCTGAACAGTTCTGTGCAGCTCTGAACAGGTCTGTGCAGTTCTGGGAAGTTCTGATCAGCTCTGAGCAGTTATGAGTATCTCTGTGCAGCTCTGAACAGGTCTGAACACCTCTGAAGAGGTATGAGCACCTCTGAACAGGTCTGTGCAGCTCTGAGCAGGTATCAGCAGCTCTGAGCCCGTAACTTTAAGCACGGAGCATCAGGACTACAGGGTGGGGTTGGGGGAGCAGGACATCAATCACGTGATCTACTGTTTAACCTCATAGCTGGGACTAATTGGTAACTACAATAACGAGGCGTGTACCTTTTAAAAATACAGATGTATAATTACTATTTCATAACCTCCAATTACACATCAGATATGCAGTAGTCTGGTAGTAGGTAATGTCACGTTGGTAGACAAGAGGTAGATATGATTGGCAACCATAGCAACCTGTAGTTGTTGGCTGCAGTTATTCCTAGCTAACCCCATTGAGGTATGGATTATTCTATTAAGCCTGTCTCGCATTAGTCAATGATTTGCTTTGATTTATGTTGATTGCAGATAGACAACTTTGTTCTAACTGAACTAATTGGTGACGGATATTGACCTGGCATCATACCCCGTTATCGATGTCACTGCCGCCAGGTTAACCTGAATAAATGGAATTCCAAAAACTATTGCCAGGAAAATAGGAGATAATCAATTTCTCATAAATAATTATGTGCTTGGAAGGGCGGCAGAACCTCTGCCATTGCGATTCCTACAATCTATCATCCTCACTAACCTCCTGACTTTCTCGGGCTGGAGGTCGTGGGTTCGATCCCTAGCCAAGTCTAATTGAAGACTTGCAAAATGGATAAGTTTTTCTACCTTGGTTAGCACTTGACATAGCATGGATAGAGCAAGGACTGTTTGGCTCAGTGAGGATATTGTCACTGAGTGGGATATCGTGTTATGGTACCCACAACACTAACAATCTTGCAATTAGTGCGCGTTGTCGCAAATCAGTACCTGCCTTGCTAGGACTTGATTAATCAAAATAGAGTCAGTGGATTTTCAATTCTGGTCTTATTAACCTTCACACGAGATTTACTGATTTAAAAACATATTTATTTGATACGATTTATTTTTATTTTATTTTATTTTATTTTTAGCGGGGCGGTGTTACATTCATTGAAATAAGCGTCGGAAATTGTGATGGTAGACAATTTGGTCTTTCCCATTCCACTGCTCTTTTCCCTATACACCAGGTTAGGTAGTAAAAAGTGTACATTTTTCAGTCATCGTTTTGAACCTTGGGTTAAAATCCCACAATCTGCCACTCAGTAAACATGCACTCAACTCATTCCATAATTCCGTCTAGATTGCTGTATCGAGATTATTCGATTTTTGATAAAGTTAAGGCAACCAAACCATTCTCTCTGATTCCCCCTTCGAATCATCAGTCGTTGGGAGATGGAATATATCATCATTTCTGTATATAATGAAGTACAGTGTGCTTTGTGGTATCCAGGAATTTATATAAATATATCTGACTGTATACAGATCCAGTTTATTTCCAAGCCTACTAACCTCGATAGATTCAACCCAACGACTAACAAAAATGATACCTTTTGTTAGCTTGGTACTCAGCATTAATAGGATGATGCAAGGAATGGTTTGCTCAGTATTAGAATAAAGCGACTGAGTGGGATATTCGTGTAAAATATTCCGATTTAATGCATTGGTTGGGGAATGCAAATGTTCTATTATTGATCGGGTATACGTGACCAGGTGCATGTATGTGTATATGTAGGTGGTGGTGGTGCTTGATTGAGAGGTAAATAGACATAGTGCTGCTGGCAGGACTGGGTGTAAGGGGCACTCAGATCTTACCCCCTCCCCCCTCTGCCTGTCAGGATCACCACACTCAGGCTCAAGGCAGGTGGTGGCCAGGGGAGCTGCACAGCTTGGTGGTGGTGGGCAGACTACTGGTAACCATGGGGGCCAGGAATGCTGGATCCCTATTGGTAGAGCTAAGAATGCTTGTTTCTCATTGGAAGAATAGGGTGGGGTGATACTCTACACTGAATCCATGTACCATATAAATAATAGACCAGAGGGCTTGACTCTCTCTCTTCTTTCACACTTTATATGCTTCCTTTCTCTTTGACTGTATTCGTTTCACTATAGCTTGCCTACACAACCACAGATTCGAGCCGTAGACTTTACATTCGCTAATGGTACTATTTATTACTCGGTCTCCCAATGGGGCAGCACTAAAGGTTGCCAAGAGTGTGCGCTGTCCTAAGTCTGTACCCATCCTGATAGGATATTGCTAGTACATAAAACTCCCAAGAACCAACCAATTCAATGCATACCATGATCCTGATGATGATAAACAACTTTTTCGTTGGATGCTCATTCCATTCATGTTGCCATTTTAATTTAATTTCCTTGAAGAAAAGGGGTCTCATACCAGAGTGAGCGATCCGACCTGGTGGTGCAACGACACCATTCGGAGCCAACACCTAACTTATTAGATGTTGCTAGGATGTAAAACTCAAACAAACCGAAGACCCTATAATACTAAGACAGCTCACCCCCTATCTCTCCCATGGTAATGTAAATTTCGCAGTGCCACCTTGTGGTGGGTTTGATCAGCCCGGCTGCTGGTTGGTGTTTCACATGTAAACACATACAATTATATTATACATGAGATAGGTAAGTATGAATACACATCAATATGAAATTGCTATGAACAAATACACATCAGCATCAGCATCATCATCATCATCACCATCATCACACATCATTCACATTCATATATACATTTATACATATAATATAGCAACTGTTTAACCAAGAGAACAGCCAGCGCAACAAGTGGTGGGTTTGATCATTTTGATTACACAGTACAGGCTGAGTGAGCCGTCTTAGTATTATAGGGTCTTTGAACAAACTAAGCAAAACAAATCTAAACGTACCATAAAACGCAGCCCGTGACCTAAATCCACGTCAATTCCGAACCAACTGTCAGCTTGTGATTGGAGCGATTTCATTGGTCGAGAATCATGACTCGTGACCATTCAAAGTCTCCTTACACGACTAATAACCAAATAACGAGCGCCGTGATCTTCTACTTGCACGATAATAATCAATACTGCACAATAACTCCCCCCCCCCCGCCCCCCTCCACCGACCCCCCACCCCCCTCACGCAAAGCGGTTACTCCCTTCCAGTCTCTCTCCACTCACTTCAAAATAAAAGCCCACTTTGGTTTGCCGTACACATATAAATGTCTTTTTCCCCTGGCGGAGATACATGATGATGAAGATTCATCAAGAGAACTTTCGAAACTGCCTACTGGCCACACATTGAATCATCAGTGAAGCGTGACGAGACGCTCTGGGGAACCGAGGCTGTCGGGCTGGAATTGGCATTAACAGATCGACGGGGTTTACATTTACAACATGTTCAGGGCTATGGCTTCTGGCACAAAGCATTGCCATGTGCCCCGAATAAAGTAGCTCACCAGTCGATTGTGGTTGCATGGATGGAGAGTTATAACTAATGTAACATTATAAGGGGGATACTTTGAACCCCACCAGCTAAATGAAAGCTGGGTAAAGGATCTGTCACACCTCAGCGGATTGAGGAACTGGACAGAAACCGGACACTGTCCGGGGAAATACGTCAATTTCCATTTTATATATGGTACTCATTTTCTGTCTGTTGGTGTCCAGTGTGTACAGTGTCAAGTTTTGAACATGCACAAAAACGTGTACCGGACACCGCCGGACTGACATGTACGGTTGGTGTCCGTTTTTAGTCTGTTTTGTCCATTTCATGTCTGGTACCCATCCGTTTTGCTTCCTGCCAAATCCGTTGATGGTGGGTTTTTTGTTGTTTTTTGGTTGTTGGTTTTTTGTTGTTGTTGCGGGAATTCGGTCAGTATATGTTTTTGGCACATCCGTGAACAATCCGGTACGTGTCCGGTTGATGTTCGGTCCGTCCATTTGACATTCGGTTTTCATCCGGTTAGCGTCCGGTGGATATTCGTTAATGTATGTTCCTTGTCCGTTTAGCATCCATTTTGTCTGCCAGCCGTTGCAACATTTCGACACATTTCGGTACATTTTGATACCGAACACCACCGGACTAGAACATTCTTGTCCGGTTTATGTCCATTGCTCAATCCGGCAAGGTGTGACAGGGGCTTTAGGCTTTAACGTTGCACTGTCTGATGGTTTTTAGTTTCCGGCATTTTCTAAGATAAATATAGTAGGTTGATCATTATAGTGTATCTTACTTTAGTTTGAAGCTACTTTTATTTTAAATGGGTAACTTTTGAAATATTTGAAGTGCAAAGATAGACAATTCATCTTGGCAAGCACACCAAAACTCTGACACCATAGGCGTTTGCAGTAATAAGTTCTAATAAATTGTCTCCGTACGTTCTTCTATGTGGCGACAAATGTTTAATAACAACACCAGTTATGATTTCTAAAGTAAATAAGTATCAGTGTCGATTTGAAAAATAGCTGGTTACACAAACCATTAACCAGATGGTTCTACATGAAGAAAGACTGGAGGCCCTACTTCAATATCGATTCCCCACAAATAAACCTGAATGAAGTATCCCAAACACTGCCGATGAATAGTCATGAATATTCTCAATAGGATGTACACATCCTGACCGACTGATGAAATCAATGTATTATTTATTGATAAAGTGGGTTTAATTATTTAAAGCTACATAGTCCGATGAAAATATCAAATTGTCAAAGCCAAAACAATTATCTAAATGTTATTCTACATTATGTAACTGATGCTTATTTACTTTAGAAATCATAAATGTTGGAGAAGTTAGACTTCACCTCCGCCTGGAGAAAACCATCATCTCTTTGCTGCTGAAGATTTCTCCCTGAATACCGGACACGGTGGCCGAATCTGTAGAGCGCAAGCCTCACAGACGGATGGTTTAATTCCCGGTCGAGTCAAACAAATGACTTACAAAATTGATACTTGTGGCTTCCTAGTGAAGCACTCTGCATTATTAGGATATGGCAACGACTGGTTGACTGAGTGTCAGCATTATGTGATTAAGTGGGATATCAGGTCATGGAGCTGGTGGCCTGGTCTCCCAGTGGGGCAGCACTATAAAGTTGCCATGATTGTGCGTGGTAACAAGTCGATACCCATTCTGCTATGACCTTAGATGTTGCCATGACCACCAACTCCACCAACAAACCAACCAATATTGTTCTTCTTGTCCTTCTTGTTGTTGTTCTCGTTCTTTTTCATTTTCTTCCTGTTCTTGTTCTTGCTCTTGTTCTTGTTCTTGCTCTTGCTCTTGTACTTGTTCTTCTTCATTGCCATGTCAATGGTCTATCCGTCAGCCCTAAAAGTCATTATTATCCTCCCCAAACATCCATATCCAAAACAACAGCATCAATTTGTTGTAGCACAAGGCAACTACTTCACAATAAAAAAAGGAAAATATCCCAACCGAGGGTAATATATGTTCGGCATTTATACACTAGGCATTATTTATTGATGCCCTTCCTAATAGCGTATTGAAAATGTCATACAACAAATTGAAACGGGAGAGGCAGTAAGAGTGAATGCAGCCTTAGGTGCAGTGGTACACAGGACAGACATTCATTCATTCAGCTAAATGCCAACTACCAAACTATGGCTACACACAAAGAATCAAATTTACTTGTTTCAGAAATATATATGTTTAACTTCCTTTCGTGAAGAGTTTTGGTTCGATATCTAATGTGGATGTGGGAACAAACAATACTCGCGGCTTCATAAAATATTGGACATTGCTGGGCAGATGCAAGTTGATTGACTTATCGGGTTGTTGAGGTTGGAACCATTCCAGAGGCTGAGAGGCATCTCCCCTCGCAAGCCCTAGGAGCACTGAGCTATGTTTATGTTCATCTTACACACCTGACTGGGCATGATAGACTGGATGGCAGTTTTACAAGAATTTACATACACCATGGAGCAGTTTGGGAGAAACTGTGCAGACGGGAGGGCCGTGAAGTGAACTATGGTGAGATATATAAAAAACTGTTCAACTGTTTTTAATACTCTGAATAACATGTTGTCAGTGCTAATGCACTGGTCTTACAGCCCTAATCACAATTGCCTCTACGCAGTAAACAAATCTACAACAATATACAGATAGACAATTACAGGAAAATAAGCAAAACATCGGTACATGAATGATAGGTAAAGAACAAGATAAGAGAAAAAGAAACATATGCGGGGAGGTAACTATGTTAAACTAGTATGGTATATATGTATAAGTATGTATATATGTATATATACATATAATTATACATATGTACATATGAGTATATATGTATGTATTTATATATCTTCCCATTGTTCACTTCGTATGTAGTGTATGTACCTGTGTATATTAATGTTATATACGCAGATATACATATACACATATATACACGTCCACACACATATACACATAGGTGTGTGTATATACATGGATATGTGTATATATGTGCATAAATAGACATATACATGTGTGCATATATGTGTATGCATGCACATACGTATATATACTTATGTGTATATGGATATATGTGTGGACGTGTATATATGTGCATTGTCCATATTGCTGTGGCCGCCACGATCTTCCTCGGCCCCTCCCCCCCCTCCCCCTTCACAACCCCCATCCTCCCTACCCCAACCCATCCCCTCCCTCACCCACTCCAACCATCACCACCTAACTAGATGGCGCCACCACCTCCTCTCCTCACTCACCCCACTCCCTCCAGATGCCGCCACCACACTCCGTCCCCGCTGGTCCCGCCGCTGGTCCCGACGCTGGTCCCGCTGCTGGTACCTACCCCCCCCCACCTTTCTTCCTTCCTCCCTACACCTATCCCACTTCTCCTCCTGCAACCACACCGACAACACCTACTCTAAACTCGCTCCCACACGCCTCACGCCTCACGCCCCAGGGCTGCTCACCGAGACCTCAACACGACCGTTCACCACGACCAGCACCATGCCGGCACGGAAATCATCGAGACACACCACCACCAACACCACGGCCACCCCTACGGCACCGGCGACACCATCTGAACGCACACCACGCGCAAGAGGACGGCCCCATTCTGTTGTCACCATCCCTAAAGCAGCGTCTCACGCCGACAGCGACGACGAACAGTCCGCGGCCGCGCAGATGTCGCTCCTCAGGCAGTCGGTGACCGACTCTATACAGCAGCAGGCCGAACTCGCCAAAACAGTGACGAACAGGCTGCATGCACTGGAATTGGCAAGCAAGAGCAAACGCACGCGGAGCACCTCACCGGACGACAAATCGACAACGAAACGGAGACGCCACGCCACCCGTGACTCCTCAGGGTCCAGCCCGTCCCCATCGCCACGTGGCCGCTCACCACGACACCGATCACCCACTGGACGCTCAACGAGACCAACCCCACGATCCCGACGGCACATGAGGAACGAACACGACGAACACGACCGGAGGAACCAAAAGAAACACCGACATGCCCCGAGAACACCGACCACATCCTCCACCGACGACGACGACCAACGAGACATGGTCGACGCCATCATAGGAGCAAACAAGTACGATGGACGACCAACCAGCCGAGGTAAGGCTCACCTCCTCCCCCACACATACGTCATAAGGGAAGAAAAGAAAGGGAAGGTAGGGCCAGGCGAGAGCACGTGGCATGAGTACTTCGCGGCACTCGCACGGATGAGGAAGGACCCCAGGGTGCCGCAGTCCTGAACTAAACCGATACTAGACCACCAGGACGACATCTTCGAGATGGCCGCCGACTGGAGGTGGGACACGTGTCTCGCCTGGTCTGAGAAAGTGTTCGCCATGGTGGACGACGGTCGCCTACCAAAAGGATGGAAAGACGAACAAGCCATAAAAGATCTACAACGTGCAGCATGTCTCGCTGGCATCCAAAGAGAAGAAAAGAGTCGATCGACACGTGCCACACAGAACAGGAGCGACGAACAAACAGCACCGATTAACACCCCGTACAAAAGGCCCGAGTTCAACCACGACACCGACGGCAGACCCTGCCACAGATGGAACTGGGGAACGGATTGCGGCCACTCCACCTCACATGGAACAGGCAGTGACCGCCGTGCCCACGTGTGCGGTTGGTGCGCCAACAAATACAAAAAGGCGAACCCCCACAAAGAGCAAGATTGCAACAATAAGCGACGACAAACAGAACGGAAGGCGGCGGCGGCACCCGAGACGGACGACCAGAGGACGGATTTTCAGTGATTGGCCCCGGCCAGGCCGAACAAAGCGCCAAAAATCCCACACCCGGGAGCCACAGCCCCCACACGCCCCCCCACCAACCTGCCCTGAGACTAGTCTCCGCGACACGAACACTCCACAAAACCATCAAACCCTGGAGCGTGCAGAGACTCACATACGAACCAGAATCAACCACCGACACCTCACATAACCCCCTCCACCCCCCTACAAACAACCGACACTACCCCCCACCCTGCACCGGATGCCGCTCACGACCCACAACTCAACCGCCAACCCGCCCTGAAACTAATATGGGCACGACGAACGCGCCAAAACCCAATCGAACACTGGAACGTGGAAATCCCGCAACACGTGGAGGCAGACGCGTCACCAGACACCACAGACAGCTTTTGCGCCAGACGCGAGAGCAGCTCACCACCACGTTCAAACCTAACCGCCACACAAGACCACGTGGGGCCGCACCCATCACAAGGCTCCCCAACCGCCTCCGCCTCCCCCACCCACAGCGGCGGCACACCATCAATCGTCGTTAACATACCACACCCCGCCGCCGGCGGCACATTAGTCCCGACACGCACCGTCGCCGACACTAATGACCCCTGTAACGACCATTACGGGGCTCGCCTACCCGACACCACGGACCCGCCGCCCGCTGAAACAAGCACCACAGACGGAAACCGCCACACGACTCCACCCACAACCCCACCCGTAACACGAACACCACGGGTAGGAGCAGATAGCATGGAAGGCATCCAACACTGCCTAAGGCCGGCCTTCAGCCCCACCCCACCTACCACGCCTACCAGCAGCACACAACCGCCGACAGCCGCTGCCCACACCACCCTACCATCAACCCGAACACCTCGGGTAGGAGGCACTGGGGACGATGCACTGGCCAACCCACTACACAACACACCGACACACACCGGCACTCCTCTCAACCCCGCCGGCAGCCACCGCCACCAATATGGAGCTACCACAGCCCCCACCACTGACGTCGTCACACGACAACTTCTCACTGGATCCACAGTCGCCTGTATCCAGCCTGTCGCCTCTGCACGCACCAACCACCACAGGAGCCACCACGCCACAGACGACGAACCCCCAGACGCACTCCTAACATACCACCAACGTGCGCACGCGTCAGAAGACATCGACGATGTGACGGACGACTCCGGTGACCGGGCCACCACCCTCTACAACCCACCCCACACCCCCCTCTCATACAAAACCATACTCGACAGGATATGGCCAGTATCGGCAGCAGCGGCATGGACCAAACAGGTGTATCAATACATATACAACCAGGTAAGGGAAACGGCACTCCCAAACCACGTCGTCGCACGCATCCCGGTCCCCTCGGGCCTCAGGATCGACCGATGGAGGGACTTGCTCGCCGACTACCATGACACCGAGCTCCTCGACTTTCTTGAATACGGCTGGCCATTCGACTATACTGCAGACACGGCCCCAGTACCGTCGAGGGCGAACCATCGCGAGGACCCCCAGAATCTCCAATGGATTGAAAAGTACATACGAGAAGAAACATCCCGGGGGGCCCTCCTCGGGCCCTTCAGCCAACCACCCTTCCACCCCTGGGCCCAGACCAGCCCGATGATGACCCGGGCAAAAAAGAACATCAGCGAGCGCCGGGTCATCGTCGACCTCAGCTTCCCCAGGGGAGCTAGTGTAAACTCAGGCATACGGAAAGCCCACTATCAAGGCCGCCCCGTCACCTACACTCTCCCAAACATAACCAACCTCACTGACGAGGTCACCCGGATCAGCCAGGGAGCATGGATATGGACGATCGACCTTGCCCGCGCGTACCGCCAGCTACGCACCTGCCCCCTCTCGGTCCCCCTCCTCGGGGTCACACTAAATGACGAACTCTACTTTGACATCGCCCCTCCATTTGGGTGCTGCACGTCGTCCATGGCCTGCGCACGGACCACCAACGCCGTGACCTACCTACTATGCAAGAAAGGACATTTCGTCCTGTGCTACCTGGACGATTTCGTCGGGGCGGCACCCACAGAGTACCAGGCAGTCGAGGCATATGTCGACGCCGTCCAGCTTGCCGCCGACCTGGGGCTCGACCTCTCCATGCACAAGTGTGTCCCACCCTCCCAAAAGACCGAATGGCTCGGGTTCGAGGTCGATACCACCGACATGGTCGTCCGCATACCGGCACTAAAACTGAACGAGGTTGTCACCGAGTGCGCCACCTGGACACCAGGATCAAAGGCATCGAGGAAAGATCTCCAGCGACTCGTCGGACGACTACAGCACATCGCGAAGTGCGTGTGCCCGGCGAGGAGATACATGAATCGGATCCTAGCGGCACTCAGAGCCGCCCCCTACAGCGGGAAACACACGATAACACTTGAAATGACCCTCGACATCGAGTGGTTCAAGTCCTACGCCCACATCTCGAACGGCGTCGTCCTCCCCCGCCCACCACCCAAACACGAATGGGTGATCGAGTGCGACTCCTCCCTCCTCGCCGGGGGAGCGCACTCCCCAGGAGGGTACATCACGGAGGAGTACCAGCCCGAATACCTCGCAGACGGACACAATATCGCACAGCTCGAGGCGATAAACCTTATTGTCGCACTCCACGCCCTCACCCCGCCCAACCCCCAGGACTACGCCGTCGTCGTCAACACCGACAACCAGGCATCACAAATCGTCCTTGAAACCGGAGCCGGCAAGGATCCTACCCTCTGCGCCTGCGCTCGGGCAATCTGGAGGTTTGCGGCACTCAACTCCTGCGAGATCCGCATCGTCCACAAGCCCGGCACTGAGATCGCCTTCGCTGACGCCCTCAGCAGGGCGCCATTCGACCGGACGGCCAGGCAGAAGGCGGATCGATTTGTCGACGACATGGACCTCGTCCGCGTCCGGGTCGTCCACAGTACATCCATACTCGATGTAGATGAATAGCCTGGGTCGAGATAACCATCTGCCTCTCTCTCCCCAGGCAACCAAGAACAACAGCATCGACTCGCCCACCTCTTCAGAGCCGGCCTCGCCAAGGGCACCTGGAGGAACAAACGACGCCAGATAGCAACCTACCTCAGACACGCACTCGACGGAGACTACGACCCTGACCGCCCGACACAGATCGACGTAGCCTCCTTCCTCGCTTCAATCTCCCTATCGCTCCGATCCCCGGGAGCCGTGATGAACCATCTCAGTGCCGCGCGGACATGGGTCGAGCTGAAGGACGGGACTACAAGAGCATTCGACTCATACCTCATCAAAATCATCAAAAAAGGGATAATCCGAGGGTCCGGCCATGTGCCCCGACAGGCCCCTCCCTTGACGCCTACTGACCTCCGCGCCGTCACCACCTTCCTCCTCCGGGCTGGCACCAATGCAAGGGTACTCACAGCGGCCGTCCTCATCGGGTACTTTTCACTACTCCGACAGGGGAACCTCCTCGTCACCGGGCGCCCCGACGACCCGGGACACACCCTTATGTACCACGAGGTCACCCCCCACCGGACCCATCTCACCATCATCGTCCGCTCCACGAAGACCTCCAGAGGACGCCTCGACCAATACGCCATAACGATCCCTCGGATCACGACCTCCATCTGCTGCCCCTTGCGAGCCTGGAGGCACTACTCGGCCGCCACGTCACTCGACCCACGCGACCCTGCCTTCATGACCCCGGACGGGTCCCCACTGACAGTAAAGACCCTCCTGATGGCCATACGTGCCGCATTACACCACTCGGGGTCCCCCAACCCATCCGCCTATACCCTACACAGCCTCCGTCGGGGTGCCGCACAGGCGTGTGCTGCCGCCGGAGTGCCCCTCAAGGACGTCGCTGACCTTGGCCACTGGCGGTCGTCCGCTCTCCACTCATACGTTCCCCAGGAGGCCTTCACGGTCGCGACCCGGGCACTCTCAACACTATTTGGTTGAGGCCCGGGTCACTTAAGACTCTAGCTGACGATGATGATTTACCATATGACATTTGACCTTGAACTTTGCCACTATCCATTACATTACATTGTCTTAATGACCCAACTTAACAATCCTCTACCTCTGATTACATTACTTAACTACTACACTGCCTTTCTTGAATAAATTTCCATACCATAGTTCGCCTCCTGTCCTGAAATTGTCCCATTATTGCCTGTGGCAATATGGGTAATCGGGGAGCGGACGACCACCCTCCCCCGGCCCAACCGCCCCCATTTCCCACTCCTCGCCCCATCCCCCCCCCTTCCACACCCTCCCTACCCCTACCTCCCCCTCCCTCACCACTCCAACCATCACCACATAAACTAGATGGCGCCACCACACCTCCTCTCCCACACACCCCACTCCCTTCCAGATTCCGCCACCCGACACTCCTTCCCCGCTGGTCCCGCCGCTGGTCCCGCCGCTGGTCCCGCCGCTGGTACCTACCCCCCCCCCCACCTTCCTTCCTTCCTCCCTACACCTCTCCCACTTCTCCTCCTGCAACCACACCGACAACACCTACTCTAACCGTCCCACTCACCCAACTCTCCTAATGGTTGAGGCCCGGGTCACTTAAGACTCTAGCTGACGATGATGATTTACCATATGACATTTGACCTTGAACTTTACCACTATCCATTACATTACATTGTCTTAATGACCCAACTTAACAATCCTCTACCTCTGATTACATTACTTAACTACTACACTGCCTTTCTTGAATAAATTTCCATACCATAGTTCGCCTCCTGTCCTGAATTACAAATTCAAATACACATACACACATATATATATGTGCATATATTTACATACATACATACTATATTTATGCATACACATCTATAGGTGTAACTAGGTGCATATATACGTGTATACATAATTGACCGGAGAGAGATAGTGTATGAGCGGGTGAGTGGGTGCGACAGAAGAACAGTCAAAGGAGTTTATAGAAATGTTGAAAGCCTGGTATTGAGCGAACCAGAGGGTGAATACAGAAACAAAAAGGAGAGTTTAGGTACGAACGAAGTGAGACACGGCCAAAGCGCAAAGAAGAGCTCAGGAGAAGGTGAACGAGGGTGAGAGAGAAGGTGAGAGAGGTTGAGAGAGAAGGTGAGAGAGGGTGAGAGAGAAGGTGAGACTAGGAGAGAGGGTGAGAGGGTGAGAGAGAAGGTGAGAGAGTAGGTGAGAGAAGGTGAGACTAAGAGAGAGGGTGAGAGAGGGTGAGAGAGAAGGTGAGAGAGAAGGTGAGAGGGTGAGAGAGAGGGTGAGACTAAGAGAGAGGGTGAGAGAGAAAGTGAGAGAGGGTGAGAGAGTTTGAGATAGAAGGTGAGAGAGAAGGTGAGAGAGAAGGTGAGAGAGAGGGTGACAGAGAAGGTGAGGGAGGGTGAGAGAGAGGGTGAGAGAAGGTGAGAGAGGGTGAGAGAGAGGGTGAGACTAAGAGAGAGGGTGAGGGAGAGGGTGAGAGAGGGTGAGATGGTGAGATCAGATTAGAGCGTAAGCGAAGAAGGATGTGTGATGACATACGCATTCGCTGATATGACCTTATATGTTGCCAGGACGTAAAACCCAAACAACAAAAAACAACCAACTTACGCATGCACATATTTTTCCAATGAAAGCAGTCAGTCCATTGACGTATAGTGCAAATATATCACTTCGATGATATAACCTTAGATGTTGCTAGGACGACAAACCCACCAAAACAAACAAATACTGGCTGTATCAGTACTGTGTGTTGTTGAGTTGTTGGTTTTGAGGGCGGAACGGGATAGTATAGCGCTTACCGGGAGAAGTAGTTGTGGAGGCGGGGAGGGGGGGTGGGTGCGGGGGGGGGGGGGTGCCGGGGGCTGATGGAACAGCCAAGTAGTATGTGTGGTATGGTGCAATATTATTATGGATAACCCTGGGGCATTAGGCGAGTGCAGCTCACGGCTCTGGTTCTGGTTCTGATTCAACATGTCGCCGTCCTCAAAGAAGGGTTCTTATCGCATTCACAGTGCCACATATTGGGGTCACTGCCCCCAGACGATAGGCCTGCAAACCCCAAGGGACGCCAAATAAAGCCGCAAGGTCCGATGAAAGTATGGACTTTTCGGAAGCAGGACGCTCACCCCAGATTTGATTCTATAACTTCGATAAAGGTGTGCTTTTATTAAAGCACGAATTACAGCATGGAAGGGAATACTGATAATTAATAAATCAATTTAATATAACATGTTACTGCTGAAGATTGTGCTATTCCACATTTCGGTGAGCTTGCCAAAAATAATTGTGCATGTTTTAACTTCACAATATCTCCATGGTATGCAGGTATTGCAGGTATAGCAATACCTCAGGGAGTTTGACGCCCCTGCCTTGCAGAGTTGTAAACCAATGCCTTGTGGTACAGGTTCTTGACAGAACCGAAGGCTAAGGGAGCAAACCCTAAACAGAAAACCATGTCACTGTGGCAGCATTAAGGGCGGTTGATGTATGGAACTCCCAACATCTCCCGACCAGCCACTGCAGGGACAAATAGTTTTGCGCCTGTCTTGACATGTTCTTGCCAGTGTGAAACCTCTATTTGCTCCCTGAGAGAGTGCCGCTGGTAACTTGCAAAAACCAGCAGCACTTCAACACTTTTGCAGGCAGCTTTCATGAAATGTACAACCGCACAAAACACCATACCGGCTTGGTCGTCGCCATTATTAGGATAGGCCAAGGACTGGTTGGCTCAGTGTCAGGATAATGTGACTAAGTGGGATATCAGGTCATGGTACTGGTGGCCTGGTCTCCCAGGTGTACGGCACTATGAATGATTGCTCACTGTCACAAGTCGGTACCCATCCTAATATGACCTTAGATGTTGCTAGGACATACAACAACAAACAAGAATCAAACAATCAAACATATGGTCATTCTGACATATTTCTTTGGAGGAAACCAACTGCCGCCACAGAGGCTACTCTTTCCGAGAAGCAGCGAGGGGTCTTTTATATGCACTTTCCCATAGACAGGACAGCACATACCATAACCTTTAATGAACCGCTTGTGGACCACTGGTTGCAAACTGTATTCAGGTGATTAAAAATGGTTATGGAATAAAAATCGCGGATAGAAACAAACTGCCGACTCACCCATCACGACCGACATAGGAACTAGACACTCACCTATGAAATAAAACAAAAGTCACACGGTTAGAAACGAGCTGACACAGTCGGGATTGATTGGATTTCAACGCAAAGCTCTTTGTAATAGAATATGCTTTGCATGTTTTATATGAATGGTCTTGTAGTAGTCTGTACATGAGCTCCACTACCACGCGGTGGCGGCAGACACTATGCCGCACACCTACGCAGTTACATTGAACTACGCTAGGTGGCGGCATGCTAGCTACCGGGCAGGGCCCCGACTGGTCTGCCCTCTACTGCGTGTGGCTATCACACCCCCCACCCACCTATAGAGGCGATGTGGGACCTAGCGAGTTAGGGGGCCGGTCACTTGCCTGTTGGCACCGAGTAGAGCATATAGGTTTTGTAATAAACCAGTGGAAGCGTACTGTCACTAAATCTTGGTGTTCTTCCGTGTGTGCATGGCAGAGTGAAAGATGGTGGAACGGTGGACATCGTGGACTACCACAGTATCATAACATCATGCATTATGAATCAGAAATGTGTGAACTTGAAATTATACTTGTTAAAATTACCCATTCCGATGAAAGCATCAGCTTTTCGAAATTACAACACTTACTAAGATTTGATCCTAGATATCCAATGTAGACACTTGTGTGCTTATTAAACATTTATTGTTACATAGCAGGGAATATAAAGTCAATTTAAACTTGTTTCTGTTGGAAGTCTAGGGTGCCCTGCTTTTCGATGTGCCCCCCCCCCCCCCACCAAAGTAATTTGGAATGTTTTCAGTTCAGATACCTTCAAGGTTAGTCATTTATGATGTAAATTATTTTAATGTAAAGTAAGGTAGACTATAGTGATCGCTCTAATAGGTTTATCTAAAGATATTGCAGAAACTCAAAACCATTTCATTATGGAACTTTAACTCATGAAATGAGTACTATATATAATATTAATAATCGAATTATATTGTAGTGGTCTGCACTGACCTCTCAGGCAAGGAGCCGCATAGACAGGTAGGCGTGGGTAGTATCGTGATATCAGGGAGCCTAGATGGTGTAATGGTTAGCACACTGGCCCGGAATGCAAAGAGATGTAGGTTCGAGTCCCGCTCTAGGCGCAATATTTCCCGTTTTCATCACCCCCACAACACTGGTTGCCGTGACCATGATCCTATACAACTACAAGCTTGCCTGTGTGTATGTAATTGTCAGCATTAAAAGACTTACAATTCCAGCGGGGTGAGTGTAGTGGTCTGCACTGACCTCTCAGGCAAGGAGCCGCATAGACAGGTAGGCGTGGGTATTATGGTGATATCAGTGACCCTATGTGGTGTAATAGTTAGCACACTGGCCCGGAATGCAAAGAGATGTGCTCTATTCGCAATATTTCCCGTTTTCATCACCCCCACCACAATATGTCACACTTGATGTGAATATTTATCCGTTTCTCTGGAGAAATATTAATGTGTCTGGTTACAGTTCATTTGAAGCTCTATATGTTTAAGTCTTGTATTTATTGGAAATAAAATGTACTAGAATATTCAGTCAATAGTTATCCTGTTATTTCATTTATCAATATTATTTCATTTATTATTTATATAAATAAACTGTTATGGTATTTGTTGTCTTTATTTACCCTATTTACTGTGAGTATCCATATGGTTAAAGTTGCATAGTCCGATGAAAACATCAAATTTTCACAACCATAACAAGGATCTAGATTTGACTCTAGATATCCAACTTAGATACTGGTGCACTTATTAAACATTTGTTGTCACATATAAGGGAATACTGAGTCAATTTAATAGAACATGTTACTGCAGAAGCCTATGGTGTTAGAATTTTGGCAAGCTTGCCCAAATTAATTTAGCATTTTTGCACTTCAGGTAGATTATAATGATCAACCTAATACGTTTATCTCAGAAAATGAGAGAAACTCAAAGTATCGGACGATGCAACTTTAATATTTGATTACTAGCTTCATTCTGAAATCTGGTGGGGTGGGGGGGGGGGGGAAATCTGAATTCCAAAACACGTCTAGCCTTGATGATTTCAGTAAATAAGGGATTGCGGATCTGTATCACACTGCGCCAGGTCGGTGCTACAAGAGAACATGGAGTACGGACGACCTTCCCCATCTCGGGTTACTGTCATAGTAGTGTCAGGCTCCCCGCCCTGTGGGTTGGTTGGTTGGTCGTTGGAGTTTTACGTCCTGGCAACATACACGGTCATATCAGGATGGGTACTGACTTGTGACAGTGCACACTCATGGCAATGTTATAGTGCTGCCCCACTGGGAAATCAGACCCGATATCCCACTAAGTAAAATTATCCTGACACTGAGCTAAGCAGTCTTTTTCCTATCTTATTAATGCAGAGTGCCAGGCTAGGAAGTGACAAGTATCAATTTTATGTCATTGGTTTGACTCGACTGGGAACTAAACTCCCTATCTCGCTTCCACACGCATGGTCTGCGCTCTACCGATTCGGGCACCGCACCCGGTCTGCCGTGTGGCTGACAGATGGAGTTGGTGGGTAGGGGCGACCTCTCACTATTTACTACCCGGTGCAGGTGTTGTAAATGGCGACTGGCACTACACTGTGTCCGCCCTGCTTGAACCCACTGATTCACAAACACCCAATATATGAGCAGGGCATGTCTGCAACTAGATAAAGGATTCACCCGGTACTCGCAGTCGCAGTACACGGGTGAATACCAACCTCATATAAAAACGGTCGAAAAAGTGGGTTAATGAAATGAGAGCCGAATTTCACAATCTAAGAAGCAACATTTATTCTTTGTAGATGTCTTCATATTTACCCGCTACCTTTGAGTTGAAAAATATAATAAAATAGCTAGTTTAATATGATTTAAAATTGAAATCGATGGCGTTCTAGGGCCACCATCTTGGATTTTTGCATTCTCTCCCATTTCACCAAATCTGTGCCAATTTATGTAGCCATTTGATCATGGAACCACAGTTTCTACTTCATGTTCTATACTAAAGCTATTTTCGCCCGTATTTACACTAAGTTGTCATTCACCCGTGAACTACAAGTACTGGGTGAATCTTTTATCTAGTCTGCAACCAGCCGCCGCCAGCACTACGGAACAGACATTAGCCAATCGCATCTCTGTTTACTTAAAGTTGCGACCAGACCAGAGTAGAGCGTCCGTCTCCTGTTTTGAGAGATCGGGAGATCTGAACCCATGAGTTTGTGGGTTTGAATCCTGGTCGAGTCAAATCAATGACTTAAAAATTGATACTTGTCGCTTCCTAGTATGGCGCTTTGCATTATTAGGATAGGGCAAGGACTGGTTGGTTCAGTGTCAAGATAATGTAACTGAGTGGGATATCCAGTCATGGTGCTTGTGGCCTGGTTTCCCAGTGGGGCAGCACTATAAAGTTGCCATGAGTGCTCACCGTCACAAGTTGGTACCTGTCCTGATATGACCTTAGATGTTGCTAGGACGTAAAACAACAGAAACAAACTTAAAGTTGCATAGTTTGGTGCTTTAAAAAAAATTCTGCCTATATTTGTGATTCACATATTTGCTTAAAAGTAGTTATGTAAGGGTTTAGAACCTCTCTAAATCGACCGACCACGAGACCGACATTAAGTGGGCCATTTAGGGCGGAGGTCGGTTTCGAGGGTTAGAATATCCTTACAATGGTATTGTTGGAACCCAATAAAAGCGATCGATATAGGCGAGTGTTCGATCTGTGGAGGCTCCAAGCTCTAATTAATTAATTAATTAACCTAGTCTCCTATCATGTGCAGCAACACATGTTTGATAGGTCCAACGGGTTTTATATGGGAAATATGTATTTTGAACAATGCTGTAGTTGAGATTAGTTGAGCAAGAACACTATAGATGATACTGGGGTAGTACTATATCATTCAGCTTTTTGGCAACACAGAAAGTGGGACGAGGTTATATGCAAGGATTATGAAGAGTGCCATAGTTTGTTGTTTATACTAGCTTACTTAATTATGCTTGACATATAATAGCTCAGCAAGCATTAGTATTTTCTATTGCAAAGTTTCATCTCAGCCGAAAAATCCAAATTGCCAATGAGTACATTCCCTACAGTTTTGTCTGTTATGAAATGCTAATAAAATAAACATAGGAAAACCTTCCTTGTATATATTTGATAACAACTTTGGCATTCCATGAATATACACAGTTATAGTCTGAAAACATTTAGCAAAGATAAGAGCGAAGACAATTTAACAATTACGGAAATTAAAAGTATGCATTTTTCATTTGTATTCACAATTTCCATACACATTCTGCAAGATGTTGGCAATATAAATTGTAGGAACAGTTTAAGCATTGATGGTTGCCTTTCCACTGCCCCTTATAAACAAATAATATGGAATATAAAAACATGAGCCATGGAGATAAAGAGCAGTGTGTAGGTTATTTGTATTTAAAAAAAAAACACGTGATTGAAAAAGGTACAATAAGATCAGGACAATGTCATAGTAATGGAGTCCGCTCAGTTAATCCATGTAACCAAAGGGAACATTATTGGATACCTTTTGTCAGAAAATACTATTTTTCATTATATGCAGACCGAACATTGTGAATGATTTATAGGCGTTTAGGTGTACAAGAACTGTGTGGTTATAGGATTATTACACCGCAAATCATTGCTACGCGACCTGATGGCTGTGGAATTTAATATTCTGCTGAGTAGAGGTTTCATGCCAGGTCACGTGACTGAACTGAAAATGTGTGTGAGTGTGGGGGGGGGGGGGGGTTATATCACTGTGGGGAATGAGTTGATCGTCTGTCTCCTGTTTTGGGAGATCGGGGGATCCGAACCCATGGGTTTGTGGGTTCGACCCCTGATCAAGTCAAACCAATGACTTAAAAATTGATACTTGTCACTTCCTAGCCAGGCGCTCAGCATCATTAGGATAGGGCAAGGACTGGTTGGATTGGTGTCAGGATAATGTGACTGAGTTGGATATTGGGTCATGGTGCTGGCACCCTGGTCTCTCAGAGGGGCAGCACTAAAATGTCGCCATGAGTGGACACTGTCACAAGTCGGTACCCATCCTGATATGACCTTAGATGTTGCTAGGACGTAAAACAACAACAAACCATCCTATCACTGTGTGTGTCGGGAGGGGTGCCATTAGTGAATGAGAAACCTGAGTCTTGGCCGAGACAGTTGTAACCAGAAATGAGTGCAGTTTGTGCTGCAGCACTATATTGCATTGTAATGCATTGTGGGCATGTACATACTCGCGGATATTAAATGCATGCCCTATTTCATTGCACATCTCCACCCTGCTTTAGTTTCGTATTCATATCCTGCACTCAGAGGAACCCCTCTAGTGCATACAATATTATGGAATTCATATAAACATCGGATTAAAAAGGGGAGAGGGAGTACTGACCTTTTATTTGGGTGTATATCAACAGCGATTTAAATACCCCAAAAGGAAGACAATTTAGTGATCATCAAATCGTTCTGTTTGGAATAAAATATTTACCTTTGGTTTATTTGTATTGCAGAGAAAAACAGCAAATACTTTAAATAAATATTTGCTTTTATAAGCAAGGTGCCATTGGGTCTAGCCATAACTGCATTCCATATAGAAGAAATGGTAAATCATTATTTTTCCAAATAACGTGATGTAATAATCATTCAATTTTCTTCTTTTTTTTGTAAGGGGAGGGTGGTAAAATCGCTCTTAATGGACACCAAATGTTAATGGGAATTCATTTGTGCATTGCATAATGTGTGCTGTGACGCAGATTTTAAACACAAATCATATATCTAGGCTATATATCCCGACAATAATGTGTTAAGCATGTCATATACTAATGGCAATAAATGATATATATGCTAGAATAATATAGCAATGGTACAAAATGCATGGTCCACTTCAATATATCCATATGGCCTTCCGTAGTTTCGCATCCATGCTTTGTGCTCCCAGTGCCAACTGTCTAACTGTCTGCTTCAATGAACGCGCCGTCAAGTTAACTTCAATCATTTTCAAATTACATCTCTGTCAACTCCAATTGTTATGTCATCTTCACCTCGCTGCTGCCTATATAGAAACAGAATAATGTTCAAGATAGTTGTGCACAAAGATAATACACTAGCCCAACTGTGCTTTATATAAAACCATGTACACAACTACTAGTAGTACTAGCCCGACTGTGCTGTATATAAAACCATGTACACAACTACTAGCCCGACTGTGCTTTATATAGAACCATGTACACAGCTACTAGCCCAACTGTGCTTTATATAAAACCATGTGCACTGCTACTAGCCCCACTGTGCTGTATATAAAACCATGTGCACAACTAATAGCCCAACTGTGCTTTATATAAAAGCATGTGCACAACTACTAGCCCGAGTGTACTTTATATAAACCATGTGCACAACTACTAGCTGGACTGTGCTTTATATAAAAGCATGTGCACAACTACTAGCCTGACTGTGCTTTATATAAAAGCATGTGCACAACTACTAGCCCGACTATGCTTTATATAAAACCATGTGCACAACTACTAGCCCGACTGCGCTTTATATAAAACCATGTGCACAGCTACTAGCCCGACTGCGCTTGATATAAAGCCATGTGCACAACTACTAGCCCGACTGTGCTTTATATAAAACCATGTGCACAGCTACTAACCCGACTGTGCTCTATATAAAACCATGTGCACAGCTACTAGCCCGACTGCGCTTTATATAAAACCATGTGCACAGCTACTAGACTGACTGTGCTTTATATAAAACCATGTGCACAGCTACTAGCCCGACTGTGCTTTATATAAAACCATGTGCACAGCTACTAGCCCGACTGTGCTTTATATAAAACCATGTGCACAACTACTAGCCAAACTGTGCTTTATATAAAACCATGTGCACAGCTACTAGCCCGACTGTGCTTTATATAAAACCATGTGCACAGCTACTAGCCCGACTGCGCTTTATATAAAACCATGTGGACAACTACTAGCCCGACTGTGCTTTATATAGAACCATGTGCACAACTACTAGCCCGACTGTGCTTTATATAAAACCATGTGCACTGCTACTAGACTAACTGTGCTTTATATAAAACCATATGCTCAACTGTGTTTTATATAAAACCATATGCACAACTACTAGCCCAACTGTGCTTTATATAAAACCAAACTCACCAGACAGGTGGCGTGACGGTAAAATTACTATGAAGCTATGGTTACACGTCCTTAAAGTTGCATATTCCCTTCAAAGGATTATATTTCCAAAACCAAAACCTAAATTTGATCTAATATTGATTCAACTCGGATACTCATTAATTGTTTGTGACTCATAGAAGGAGCAATATGTGCATTTATGAGAACATCCCTTTGGGCTAACTACTTTCAGGAAGGCATACTTTTGTGGCGGAGTGGTTAGAGTGTTTGACTTTTTTCTAGTTCGGACTCCTAATCTGAAGGTCAGTGGTTTGATTCCCCGGGCCCCCACCTCTGCCAATTTGGATTTCCACCGCTGTATATAACTTACAGCATCATCAAAGGCCAGTTGCTCTCCTACCATGTCTATGTGGTGTGGGAGGTTCAAAATCCCTTGGGTCAGTAAAAGTGTAGGCTTGGGATTTCTATCGACAAACTGTCTAATTGTGAAAACAAGTCTATTCAGACTTATCCATGATAGGTGGGATAAATCCTCAAGAAACCGCCCCCCCCCCACCAAAAAAAACACACCAATACACTAGACTCCCTGATGCATCCACCCTATCTGCGCCTATCTGTCTGAGTGTCAATGTGGCTCCTTGCAGACTATTACAATACTCTGCCCCAATACCCAACACGAGGGATGTATCCCATTATGACGCCCCGGGTGACTTGGGTCACCCGAGACGTTAGGATTTCAAATAGAACACGGCGAGTGGCTGGGGGTGGCTAGGAGTAATGACGTCACATTTGTGCTGGTACCGTCCTGTAGCAGTACACGTGCTATGTATTTTTCAAATGTGTTTTTTTAATAACCCAGATTAATTAAATGGAAATAAAACTAAACTATGCAATCATAAAATAATTTAAATCCTATTTTGCTATAGTTATATTGGTTATTTAAAAAAAACACAATTTGGATTAAGACACCATTTTTTCCCACCCCGAGCGTATTCGTTTATGCAACCCGAGGTTGTTATAGGGTCTGCGCCAAATGGTGGCTCAGGTGACCCTAGTTGTTTAATCGAATACGGCTCATGTGGTGCTGTGGCGACTCACTGGAAGAGAGATGATCTTTGACATGCGCAGTAAGGTATTGGGCATCGCCCTGCTGTAGGCCATTATCACCTACATTGACACATGTTGGCAACAGCAAGCCCTGCGCATGCGAGTAGACCCCCCGCCCTCCCCAACTTATGATTTATCGTGGAGGTGATGAAATTGGGAAATATTGCTTCTAGAACATGATTGGAAAACACACTTCTTGCCATTCCCCCAGCCCTCCCTGCACCCACCCCCACACACATAATCTATCGTATTCCTCCGCAGTTCGCATCAAGTGTAACTGGTTTTGTTGTTGTTGTTTTACGACCTAGCAACAACTAAGGTCATATCAGGACGGAGTGTAACTGGTTACCGACATGCTGAAGTGTCCCCCCCCCCCTCCCCCCCCCCCCCAACCACTCTCCCACAACGCCCTCCGCCCACCCCCCAACACCCCAACACTCCGATCTGGCGTACTCCTCCGCAGCCGACATCCATTGTAACTGGTTACCGGCGTGCTGAAGTGCCTGCTACATGACTCGGCGGGCGCTGATGACCAGCGGAATGGCGGCAGGGTACGCTTATAGCGCAACTCGCCGAAGCCAGCAAGGCGGGCGGCTCATTTCCGGGGGCAGTGTTTATCACCCAGGTGCCCCAGCGGCGACATCAATTATGGCCCGCTGCTTACCGCGTCTACACTGAAGGAGGATAGGGAGGGACCAGTGAAGAATTCATACATTTTCTACCAATATAAATAGTAGACAATGTTCAAAGGTCGCCAAGCATTGTAAAGTGTTCTCTGTGGTGGAGTGGTTAGAGTGTCTGACTTTTTTCTAGGTCGGACTCCTAATCTGAAGGTCGGTGGTTCGATTCCCCGTGCCCCCATCTCTGCCAATTTGGATTTCCACCGCTGTGTATAACTGACAGCGACATCAAAGGCCAGTTGCTGTCATACCATGTCTATGTAGTGTGGGAGGTTAAAAATCCCTTGGGTCAGTAAAAGTGTAGGCTCAGGCTTTCTATCGACAAACTGTCTAATGGTGAAAACAAGCCTATTCAGGCTTATCCATGATAGGCAGTATAAATCTTCAACAAAAAAAACAAAAACAAAAAGTCTCCAAGAATGAACACTATCACAAGTAGGTAGGTACACGGCCTGTTATGACCTTAGATGTTGCAAGGACCTAAAACTCCAACAAAACAAAGAACCCATCGTAGTCACGAGCTCTGCTCTTTCACTAATCCCGTCTCTGCATTCGGGAAATGAATATAAATCCTATTAGATAGAGAGAGAAGCAACGATCAAATGTATACAAACTATTATTTTTCTCATTATTTTGATTAAAAAATGTTTTTTCAGCGACCATTTCTGGCAGTCCGTTACCTATGCATTGGCGAGACTAAGCAAGTCTTTGTTGACACCCGGCACACTTTGCCAAGGGGCCGTGCACTACCGATTTCTGGGTTGACATATTTAGGACACATGTCTAGCATATTCATGACAAAGGTCTGGCGTAATTAGGTCAAATGTCTGGCATACTTAGACATTTGTCCTAAGTATGTCAGGCATTTGTCCTGTGATACTTAGGACAATTATCTGTCATACTTAGGGAAAATGTCTATTACTATTAGATTAGGACAAAGGTCTGTCATACTTAGGACAAATGTCAGGCATACTTCGCACAAGTAAATTCAATATAACCTGTTTCTGCTGAAGCATTCTGTGTCCAGGCGACAAAAATATGTCTAAAATGTAAATATTTCTTCTTTGCAGTTTGAATACATTTGGTCAGTTTAAATAGATCTAGATCAATAATGAGGGAAAATGCAAGTTAATAGAACTTGGTACAGCAGAAGCCTATGGTGGCAGAGTTTTGGCATGCTTGCCAAAATTAATTTGGTATGGTTGTACTTCAAATATCTCCAATGGGCGGTGAGGGTATTTTAGAATTACGTTTATTTCAATATTGGTTTTGATTTAATTTGGGAATTCTTCATTTAGTGTGAATGATATAAAATGGATACCTGACGCTGTGGCCAAATCGGTAGAGCGCAGACTTCCCATGCAGAAGGTCGGGAGTTTGAATACCAGCTGAGTCAAATGAAGGACTTATCAAATTGATACTTGTCGCTACCTACCCTAGGACTTGGTATTACTATGATAGGCCAAGGATTGGTTAGTACAGTGTCAGGATAATGTGACTGAGTGGGATATTTGGTCATGGTGCCAGTGGCCTGGTCTCCCAGTGGGGCAGCACTATAAAGTTGCCATCAGTGCGCACTGTCACAAGTGGGTACCGATCCTGATATAAACCTTAGATGTTGCTAGATACCTAAAACAACAAACAAGTAATATAAAATAGATCGGTAACCTGCTAGATTGTCATCCCAAACCCATGAGTTGAACAATGCTATATATGTATTGTGTATATATATATTTATATATATGCTGTATATGTACAGTGTGTTGGACCATTTCATAACCACACAAATCGACCCCCCCACCCCCACCCCCCAAACACCCCAGACTCTTAAGGCCCGATCACATACACGTTAGTGGACGTAGTTGAACGTAGTGAAGGCTAGTGTAGTTGAACGTAGTTGAACCTAGTTGGACGTAGTTGAACATAGTTGAAGATAGTTAAACGTAGTTGAACATAGTTGAATGTACCAGAGAAGTATGGATGCCGGTACGTTAAACTATGTGCAACTACATTCAACTACGTTCAACTACATTAGCCTCTACTACGTTCAACTAGGTCCACTAACGTGTATGTGACTGGGCCTTTAGGCAGCTTGACTCTTTCAGAACTGTTCCACGTTGATACTAATTACAAGTCTCCCAATCAGGTGCTCCAAAAACAGTGCTTAAATAAAACAACACGGTTATTCCTGGCTGCTTTTGCTTTGGGGGTAAAAAAAGACAGCATCTTGCACCAACGTCAGCAGCAGCTCTGCAGCTAAAATGGGCAAATAGTGCACCTTAAAGCATGGCATGTGTCAAGTACCACGCAACATTAAAGCCCGCCGCATAATAGGCGACAGCTGAACTTGAATGTAAGTGTTTTTATTTGTTTGTTGGATTCAAAATATTGAATGGCAGAAGAGAAGTGTAGTTGTTTATCTATCTCGATCTGCAATCGGTTTTGACATGGTCTTATATGGATAATCTAGACTATAATAGTCCTTCAGGATTATTTTCTCATCTTAATTGACATGTATCATGTCTTAGCAAAATGTCCTTAATTCGACCCAAATTGTTTCGACTGATGCACACTAGCTCGGGAACGTAAACAAATAAACACACTAAAATAACAACCACTCAAAAAGAACAACCCAATAATTACTTAAAGTTTCAGAAATGTTCTGAGATAAATACATCAGGTTGCTCGTTATAAGTAGACAACGACACAGCATATTAGTTTAAAGTTGGGTTTAATTTTCAAGCACCAGCAGGTAAGTTTTTGCTCAGTACAAAGTTCAATTTTAACAACAAGTTCAATTACGACAAGTTCAATTACAGTGAGGTCAAGAAGTTTTTAACCCTTGCCCTTAACAATGTCACGTAGGAATGGGCGGGTGGCAATTTTTCAGGCTAGTCAGTGTCCTCCTTGTGGCCGTGTCGATGTGAGCTCTCTGCTGGCGGTCCTGGCCTTATATAGGCTCATAAGGTTAATTAGTTCAGGAATTTGACTGCAGATGGCAGATCGATAGCATTAGTTGGGTAATCAGGTTTCGTATTTTGAAAGTGAATATTGGCGGCGCTGGCGTACAAGGCATATCGTAGTGCGACCGTTTCTCAATAGGTGGCAGCATAAGGCCTTCTTACTTACTATGAGGCTATGGCTGTGTACGGATGTCAAATTACCCATGTTGCCGAGCATCACGGACAATATACCTTACATGAGCTTGAAGTAACTTTTATCTTAAGTGGCTAACTTTTGAGATATTTGAAGTGCAACAATGCAAAATTAATTTTGGCAACCTTGACAAAACTCTGACACCATAGACTTCTGCAGTCACATGATCTATTAAATTGCCTCACTATTCCCTTCTGCGTGGCGACAAATGCTTAATAAGTGCATCATTATCTAAGCTAGATATGTAGAATCAAATTTAGATGATTGTTTTGGTTTTTGAAAATTTGATGATTTCATCGGACTATGCAGCTTTAAAACTGAACGATATAAAATGTGCCCTAACATCTGCAGTGTTGCACCTAAATGGGATGGCCAGATGAGTTGAGCGTCCGTCTCCCTGTTTGGTAGATCATGGGATTAGAACCCTGGTCGAGTCAAACCAATGACTTAACAAATTATACTTGTCGCTTCCTAGCCAGGCATTCAGCATTATGACGATAGGGCAAGGACTGGTTGGCTCGGTGTCAAGATAATGTGACTGTGTGGGGATATGAGGTCATGGTGATGGTGGCCTGGGCTCCCAGTCGGGCAGCATTATAAATAAAGTGACCATGAGTGTGCACTGTCCCAAGTGGGTACCGATCCAGATATGACCTTAGATGTTGCCAGGCCATAAACCCCCAACCAACCGACCGACCGCAGTGTGGCTGATCGGCTGTAATGCAGCGGTGGCGCCGACCTACTGGTGATCGCGACCTACTGGTGATCGCATAGTGTGAGGCGACCTTGGGGTTTCCTTATAAGGCTGGCGGCATTTGATTCTGAGCATCATTAATTTGAGCAATGGCGCCTCTAAGTCTAAGTCTGAGTCTAATAAGAACAAAATATATGGTGGGTGATTATTAAAAAAATGGGCCAAATGCTTCTTCACTAAGGTATTAGAGGAAATAATATACATTTGTATATATATATTGATATATATAAACATATATATATATATGTATGATATATATATATAATCTCACACATCTGAGTATATACTCCAAATTTGTTCTCTATTGCTGAGGTATATTTGATCTGTCTGTAAAGTTTACTATGCTATTGAAGAATACAGTGCCAAGATTCAATCCTCTTCAAGTTGTGCCTCACAACCAGTCCCTGCCTAGTCAGCCTCCATAACTCTGGTTCCACATGTACCAGCTAGACGATAGGTGGCGCTGATACTGAGTTCAGGCCTTTCTCTAGTCTACTATGTGTTTAAGAACAACACTAACGTCATATCAGGATGGGTACCAGCTTGTGACAATGTGCACTCATGGTGACTTTATAGTGCTGCCCCACTAGGAGACCAGGCCACGGGCACCATGACCTAATATCCCACACAGTTACATTATCCTGATGCTGTGCTAACCAGTCCTTGGCCTATCATATTAAAGCTGCATAGTCCGATGAAGCATCACATTTTCAAAACCAAAACAATTATCTAGATTTGATTGAACATATCTAACTTATTAACGAGTTGTTGCCACATTGAAGGAAATACTGATGCAATTTAATAGAAGCCTATGGTGGTAGAGTTTTGGCATGCTTGCCAAAATTAATTTGGTATGGTTGTACTTCAAAGATCTCCAAACTTAGTCATTTAAAATAAAAGTTAATTCGAACTAAAGTGCCGTAGGTTATAGTGAACAATCTTATATATTTATCTAAGAACATTCCAGAAACTCAAAACCATCGGACCATGCAACGTTAATGCCGAGTGCCAGGCTAGGTAGCAAGAGCTATCAATTTTATAAGTCATTCATTTGAGACGGCTGATCTATCGAACCACCAATAATTCCCCACCCCACTGCAGAGTTCATGTGTCTTTAAATACTGTGATGAGGTTGTTATTTATTTAGAGATTCAGTTTAGGAATGGAAGTGGGAGTGAAGTTAATGAGCTCGGTGAAGGAGGAGGCGGAGGAAAATCAAAATTGTAATTGAGAGTGCTGGGCAGACTTTTTATTCCCCTGAGAGATCGGGCGTTGGTTATGTACTAACTCAGAGGCATGCGTCCTGGGCTCTTGTATACCTACTCTAGCATGCCGCTATGGTCACATGACCATTAGTGGTTTGGTGGTTTGGTGGTTTGGCAGCGGTCTGGTATAAATAGGCATCCAGTATGCTGTGCTGTCCAGACTCCACTTCGTCCACACCTCTTCTATCGTCCCGCAGCCGCCGGTCTCCTCTCCTGGTTTGATTAAAAAAATATATTGCAGGGGGAGGCCAGCCGGCCGCCGTTTCACTTCCTCCTACCTTATCACTGTTTGTGTCTCCGGCTCGCCGACTGGTCACCACAGAGCAAGGAGGCACGGCTCTTTGATTCAACTCTCGTCACTTCTCTTTTCTCATTCCTACCCATTCTTTTTTTTTCTCCCGGGCTTACTTCTCCCGATCAAAGGAGTTATTTGCTTGACTGGGGCCCTTTTCCTTTTCACTGCTTCTCTGCACTCTTTTGCTGCGGATCCCGTCTTCTCCCTTCCTGCCTCTCCAACCCTTCGGCAGTCAGGCTCAAGTGCTCTGACGGTGTTACACTGAAGTTTATACTTCATCCAAAATCGGACCGATTTATCGGTGCCGATTCAACGCTACAGTTGTGCAGCCTGTAACCGAACAGGTTACAAACACCCCAATCGGGCAGCCAACTATGGTAACACTACCCTGCAGTAGCTGGGGTACTGTACTAGTAGGAAAGCGGTGCCCGAATCCATAGAGCGCTGGGGTCCCGTGCAGAAGGTCGGGAGTTCGAATCCAGGCTGAGCCAAACCAGTGACTCATAAAATTGGAACTTGTCGCTACATAGCATGGCGCTCGGCATTACTAGGATAGGACAAGGACTGGTTAGCACAGCATCAGGATAATCTGCCTGTGTAGGATATCAGGCCATGGTGTCGGTGGCCTGGTCTTCCAGTGGGGCAGTGCTATAAAAGTCCCCATGAGTGCACACTGTGACAAGTCAGTACCCGTCCTGATATGACCTTAGATATTGCCAGGACGTAAACCACCAACAAACACCGTGTTGAAGCATTGAGGCTTCACTACTCCCACGTGGCTTATTTGGTCACGTGACTTCCCAATTCTCAACCTGAGTCTATGGGAAGCGTCCGTACTTCAGTCACTACCTGAGACCGAATCACAAATTCATATTATGAGTCACTGAACTGGGTCACAACTCAGTGTTTGGCATGCTCTGTGGAAAAGATCATAATTCAAATAGAGGATTTCTACACAGAAAAAAAACCCGTTCTCTGATAGCAATTGAAAGAACTAATGTTGTGGGTCGCAACTCAGTGTTTGGCATGGTCTGTGGTAAATGTGTGCCCTACCATAGAGGATTTCCATATAAAAAACACCCGCCCTCTGATGGCATTGCGAAGAACTAATGTTGCGGATAGCAGCTCAGTGCGTAATCCCCACAGAATTTCCCACACTACTCTGATACTCTGATACTCTGATTGCTTATTGGTGCTAGAATGTGGTTGCTAAAGCTCTGGTCAAAGACATTGATTCCCCTGATCATATTAATCATGTTTGTTGTAATCTTCAGCAGCACTTATCTATCACATGATCTATTCGGTCAGGTTTCTGATATCGTACCGTGGTTATACTAGATAAAGTTTGAGTGTCTGGCCTCGAATAGGTACCAGTGACAATGGCTATTTGTTGAATATAACAATGTGCGATAGCCATGCTCCTCCGTATGTGTCTGCTACTACCTTCATGGCATTTATGGTATTAATCAATATTTAATTATGCTACACATTCGACTCATTTAAAACGTCGAATCAAATCTTTATTCATAGTCAGCCAGAATGGCTGATGCTTTGTTTCTTTGTCTCTCTGGGGTTTTACGTCCAGGAAACATCTACGGTTATATCAGAAGGGTTGCTTCACAATGTTCTGCACATTAAAATCCCCTTCCCTTATCATCATTCAACTGCAGACTGCACTAATACTGACTGAACCAACTAACACGGATCTACTCATTTAATATAATTTCCCCTGCCCTAATCTAGCTGCGTCTCTCACTTTATTTTTAGGCAAACATTCTGTTATTCATCTGAATTCAATCTTTCTATAGCGCCGAGGGATTGGTCTTCTGGCCATGCTTCAGTCAGTTACACTATTTAATTACACAAACAATTTAAATATACTAAAATATTAGTTCCCAACAAGTACATACCTTAGATTATCATTTTCCTGATCTTTAGCCCCCCTCCTCAGGCCCCCTCAGGGCCCCTTGGTCCGCTAGCTCCCCCATCAGCGTCCCTTATACCCCTGTCACACTACAACGTAAGGAGCAAACGTAAGCCTGACGTGATCACGTTTTGTCATTACGTTGACGTACGTTGGGTTACGTTATGATGACGTCAGCATAACGTTAGACTGACGTCGAGTTACGTCACATTACGTCGTGTTACGTCGGCACGCGTCAAAGTTACTTTTGACGTAACTTGAACATAAGGGTTTACGTAGTCAAACGCTGCTCACTACGTTCAACTACGTTCCACTACGTTGACCCACATTAAACCGGGTGGAAACGTCCATGCGGCATAATCGGAACGTCAGGAGAACATCAGGAGAACGTCAGGAGAACATCAGGAGAATGTCAGGAGAACGTACGTTCAATGTACGTTCAACATTTCGCCACCGTGTCATGACATATGTAACGTCACATAACGTTCTTCTGGCGATGGAACAACGTTCATAACATTCCGTGAGCGTAATGACATTGTCCTCTCTCATTGAATGACGGTATAGTGATATAGTGATATAGTGATTGGTAGACAGGAAGTGTGAACACTTATTTGTCTCTCATTTTTGCTTGAGTGCAAGTAATTAGCAACACAAGGAATAAATTAGTAGCATGTGGTGAATAAGTGGTCAAATTTCCCTATATCATCAGCCCATGCTTTTTCTAATCGGTTCTTGAATGAATTTATTGAGCCGGCATCTATAACATTTTGTGGGAGACTATTCCATATATTTATGATCCTGTTTGAGAAACTGTGTTGCCTTAATTTTGAAACGGCTCTGGGTTTTACTAGTTTGAGAGTATGGCCCCGGCTGCCTTCTCTTTTATTCAAGGTGAAAAATTGGTTCATATCTATTTTATCAAAACCTTTCATAATTTTAAATACTTCAATTATGTCACTTCTTTTCCTTCTGTAGGAAAGAGTAGGAAGTTTCAATTTCCTGAGCCTTTGTTCATAGGGTAAGTCCTTTATAACTGCAACTAGTTTCGTTGCACGTCTCTGAACCTTTTCGATCTCCAGAATATCTTTCCGAAAAATTGGGCTCCAAATTTGTGGACAGTATTCCAAAATTGGCCTAACAAGAGACTTAAATAGAATGAGAAAATTGTTCTTGTTGAGGCGATGGAAGGTTCTTTTAATTATTCCTACTCTCTGGTTAGCATTTGAGATGATAGTCCTCATGTGTTTCTGAAAGGAGAGTTGGGAGTCGAAGGTTACACCCAAGTCCTTTTCATAGCTATCTTGTTGCAGGACAGTGTTCTGCATAATATAGGCGTAATGAGGATTATTTTTCCCGTAATGAATAATTTTGCACTTCTTTTCATTGAAGGGCAATTGCCATTTCTCAGACCATTGTGAGAGTTTCAGAATATCCTCTTGTAAGAGATTTTTATCTCTTACGTCTTTTATTGCTCGAAAGACCTTTGTGTCATCCGCAAATATTTTTAGGTTTGATGAGACACTGCCTGGCAGGTCATTTATAAATATTATAAATAATATTGGTCCCAGCACACTTCCCTGAGGTATTCCTGAGGTGACATTCTTAAAGGAAGATTTTTTATTACCTACAACTACCCTTTGCTTTCTCTCAGACAGGAAGTCCTGTATCCATTCAGAAATTGATCCGGATATTCCCAGAGCTTTGACTTTGTTTAATAGTCTTTTGTGGGGCACACTATCAAAGGCTTTGGAGAAGTCCAGATAGACGGTGTCCCATGCCAGGCCATGATCCAGCCAGTCAGTCCAAATTTCCATCACTTCTAGTAGTTGTGACAGACAAGATTTTCCTCCAGTGAATCCGTATCACTCTGCTTTACCGATGTTACACTCCCATCAACTATGCTGCATCCACGTTCAACTTGTGCCAAAATGTGCATACTACACCGAGAAGTTCAACGTTCTTCACGTTCTCCCTACGCTGAGGTCGTTAGCCTCCTCCTCACTCCTCCAGACCCTAGTAGCCCCCTCCTCAGCCCTCTTCAGCCCCCTCAGCCCCCCCCCCCCTCAGCCCCTCAATCGGCCTCCCACTGCAATATCCGACCACCGCGATCCATGTCAGTAGCACCAGTTACATACACTAAGTTGCCATTGTCGGTAAGTGTCTAGTGAGCATTTTGGTTATCCATATTAATCTAGGCATGACAGAGCGAACGGAAGCAGTCTGATCTATGTGACAAAGTTTCTGACAGGCCAGACACCCAGCCTTTGCAGTGTTGTGCTTAGTAGCTGTAGAGATAGTTGACAGTTGTTTGCTGCTGTTCAGATTACAGGATGCGCCTACGATCATATCAAATTAGATTAAAGCGTGAAGTGGTGGAGTTCAGTTTTATGTCCGTCCATGACAGGCGTCCTCTCCATGTCCTCTCCATAAAGCTGCGAACACACTGGACGCGGACGTCACGCGGTTCTCGCGCGGGTGTCACGCGGGAAAACTCGAAATGTATGTAACAAAGAGAAGCCGAACACACTGGCGCGGGCGGTTCTCACGCGGTTCTCACGCGGTTCTCGCGCGGTTCTCGCGCGGTTCTCGCGCGGTTCTCGCGCGGTTCTCGCGCGGACAGATCGAATTGCTTTTGGAGTGATTGCTGCCACTTGACGCGTGGTGCCGCTTGGCTTTTGACGGAATTTGCCCGACTTTGCCCAACTTTTCCTGAATTTGCCCAACTTTTCCAGAATTTTTCCCGAATTTTTCCCGACTTTTCCCGAATTTGCTCAACTTTGCCCGACTTTGCCCGACTTTGCCCGACTTTGTCTGACTTTACCCAACTTTACACAACTTGACTTTACCTGACTTGACTTTACACGATTTGACGTTGCATGACTTGACTTTACACGACTTGACTTTACACAACTTGACTTTACATGACCTGACTTCACACAACTTGACTTTACACAAATTTAGTTTACACAGATTTACTTTGCACAACTTGACTTCAGGTTGTGTAAAGTCAAGTCATGTAAAGGGAAGTCATTTAACACGGCTTGACTTTACACAACTTGACTTTACACAACTTGACATTACATGACTTGAATTGGCACGAATTGACTGTACACGACTTGATAACGAGCGTGCTCTTATGCTATCATCACTGTGGGTTGGGACTGACCCCTTCCCTCTTATTGGTCTTTAAGCCCGAACACTACACCATGTTATATTGATTGATTTGAGCGAGTGGGGTATCGTCTCATGGTGCTGGTGTTCTAGTCTTCCATTGGGGTAGTATTATGAAGTCGCCATGAGTGTGCACTGTCACAAGTTGGTACCCATCCTGATATGACCTTAGATGTTTCTAAGACTTAAAGCCCATAACGAACAAACCTCTCATATGCATACACACACCAACTGTGTTGCGACCATTCTTTAATTAGAGAAGCCAAGGATTGTGCATCAGAACTCATTAACATATAAAATTGTGCAAGTCACTGAAGGGTATATTATCAATATCACAACTGGCAATAATGGACACTATCACATCATAAAGTGTGCTTCTGTTTCGAACATTGAAATTACGCAATGCTGAGCCTCGTCAGTGTTTGGGATGGGTGGCCATTTGGAAATACAAGGTGTTGTGCACATTCTGATAAGGCTTAGTTATATCCTACAAACTCATTGGGGGTGTGTGGGGGGGGGGGGGGAGGGCTGTTATTCAATAGATCACTAGTTTCCTGTTATTAGATGACTAGACAGGATGGCCAAATGAGTTGAGGGCCTGTCTCCCATTTTTGTAGGGCGTGGAATTTGAACTGTGGTCAAGATAGTCCACTGGTCTTGAGCTTCTATCATTTTTCTGAGATAACTAGGTTAAATTGATTGTTATAATCTACCTTACTTTAGTTTGAAGTAAATTTATTTTAAATGGCTAACTTTTGAGATATTTTAAATGCAAACATGCAAAATTTCTTTTTGGCAAGCACACCAAAACTCTGACACCATAGGTTTCTGCAGAAACAGGTCCGATTAAATTCACTCACTATTCCCTTATATTTTCAAAACCAAACCAATTATCTAGATTTGATTTGACATATCTAACTTAGATACTGACGCACTTATTAAGCATTTGTTTCTGCGTAGAAGGCAATACTGAGTCACTTTAACAGAACCTGTTCCTGCAGAAGTCTATGTTGTCAGAGTTTTGGCAAGCTTGCCAAAGCTAATTTTCCATTTTTGCACTCAAAATATCTCAAAAGTTTACTATTTAAAATACAAATAACTTTGAAGTAATGTGAAGTAGATACTAGTGATCGATCTTATATATTTATCTCAGAAAAAATACAGAAATTCAAAACCATCCGACTATGCAACTTTAACTAATGTACCAAAAAAGAAAGAAATATGTACATTGATCTGGTGGGAATGGGGGGACATTTTTCCTAGCTCGGTGGTGAATCTGGGTTGGCCATCCCTCAGCTGGTTCCCGAGTCGCAGCTCGAAGAAGGTAGCAATATTAAAGCAAACATCACTGACTGGAATACCCACGCTGGAATATCAATACTGCCAAGTACTTCCCAACAAACCGGACGTGGTGGCCAAATAGGCAAGAACACTGGGTCGGCTTCCCGTGGGTTCGAACACAGGCCAAGTCAAACTAATGACTTTCAAAATTGATAGTTGTCACAGCCTAGCATGGCATTTGAAATAGTAGGAAAGGGCAAGGACTGGTTTAGTCAGTGTCAGGATAATATGACTGGGTGGGATATCGGGTCAGGGTGCTGGCGGACTATTCTTTCAGTGAGGTGAGGCAGCACGATAAAGTCACAATGATTGCACAAGTCAGTACCTGTCCTGACGATACCTTAGATGTTACTAGGATGCTAAACCTCCACAAACAAGCTTCCCACAATGTCATTCTTACATGCATGCCAAACTACAATTTAAGCATATTTTTTTATATATGTCCTTAAAAATATGTTGTATGTTCGAATTCCGACCCAGTCAAATTAATTGACTTACAAAATTAACACTTGTTGACACCCATCCTGATATGGCCTTTGATGTTGCTAGAATGTAAAACAACAACAAACCAACTGTTTTTGCTAGCTAGCCTGGCACTCGGCATTAATAGGATAGGGAAGGACTGGTTAGCTCATTATCAAGATAATTATGACTGTGTGGCAGCCTAGGCTCCCGGTAGGGCAGCACTATGAAGTCACCATGGGTGCACACTGTCATAAGTCGGTACCCATCCTGATATAACCGTAGATGTTGCTAGGATGTAAAACAACACACGCACAAGTTTCCTTCTTATTAAGTTATTTAATTGCTACCCTCTATTAACAATGCTGGAGTGTGTCGATAGGTCTCATTCCATTGGTGAAAGATTGATTGATTGATTGATTGGTGGTTGCTTTACGCCGTGTCGGCAGCATAGGCCATATTCACGGCGAGAAATGTTTGTTTTTTGTTCAAACCATCGCTTTTACATGTAAAAGCAGACAATCAATTATGTGCCAATAGACACTCAATAAATTAGAAAGCTCACAATCATATATTTGTGGTCAAGGGAAACAAATTCCCATAGAAAAAGAAAAGTTTTATTAATAATTGATAGAATCTATTTAGTAAACTATATGAGGTGGTACAGTCCAGCTGCCCTCAAAAAGCTAAAATGTTTTCCTGTTTTACCTTAGTAAAAAGGTCATGCATACTGTCTGCAGTGTAGAACTGTTGGCGCAGGGCCAAAAAATCAACGCAACTTAGTAAAATGTGTTTGAGTGTCAGCGGGGACTGACACCCAATACATTCAGGGGGATGTTCCCCCTTGAGCAGAAAAGCATGTGTACGCCACGAGTGGCCAATACGGCAAGCGACTACGGACTCACTTGGTCCCGCCGACCTCCCGCATGAGTCTGTGGTGGCTTTCCCACAGATGGTTCAATTTCTTTGTATTAAGTTTATTAATGTTTTCATCCCACTCATGGTGCCATTTGGATTTTATGTGGGTGGCTATTAGTGGATTCAGATCAGAGTGAGGGATCAGACACGGTTCAAGATCACAGTTCAGGGCCTTCTTCGCAGCCCGATCAGCTCATTCGTTTCCTTGTATGCAGGCACCCAGCACAGGTGGATGTCATACCCATTCGTTGTCAGTTGGTCCATTTTATAGATGACCGTTGCTAGAATAGGGTGATTTGTTTTCAGTCCAGCAACAGCCTGGAGGCAGGAGAACGAATCACTGTATATAACATAGTTAGTGTGGTTGGATACCTCGATACACTCCAAAGCAAGAAGGAGTGCTCGGGCTTCCGCAGTGAAAATCGAGCTCTGATCTAGGCGGGCAAACGTACACCAAATTTGTCCTGTCGGCAGACTGCCGCAGCAGCTACCCGGCTTTGGTCTTTCGAACCATCAATGTATATGGAGAGGTGGTCTGCAAACTGGCCTTGAATCTCTGCATGCAGTCCTTGGTACTCGAGTGGATGTGTCCCAGACTTCCTCAGTTCCGTGAGTCGGAGGATAACCGATGGCTCAACAACCACGGGGGATGTTCTGGGACTTTGGGATCCTCCAACACGTCCAAATCCACGCCCAAGGCCTCCAAAAGAGGTTTCCATTCGAGCCTCAGTGTCCGGATGTAATTTGGCCTGGCTTCATACCTGGATTCGTCATGTTGCTCGAATAGACAATTGTGTGCAGGATTCAATGCATTAGTTTTTATCTTGACTACATATTGCATGGCCAGTTTGATTCTCCTGTTATTAAGTGATGGTTCATTGGCTTCGACATAAAGCCTCTGAACTGGTGAGGTGCGGAAGGCCCCAAGGGCCAAGCGCAGTCCCTGGTGGTGGATCGTGTCTAGCAGCCCAATATATGATTTCCTTGCGGAACCATATACTATGCTGCCGTAATCAAGGTTCTGTACATGGAGAGCAGAACATCTCTGTCCGCTCCCCACTCTGAGCTGGACAGCACCCTCAGAATATCCAGTGCTTTCAGGCATATTGTTTTCAGGTACTTTATATATGGCACAAAAGACAGTTTTGCGTCGAGAATGAGGCCCAGAAATTTGGTTTTCTCAACGACTTTAATGGGATCCCCATCCAGGGTCAGCTCCGGTTCCGCATGTATTCTACGCAGCAGGCAGAAGTGCATGCAGACTGTTTTGGTCTTGGAAAATTTGAAACCGTTCAGAACTGACCATCGATGGATCCCATTTATGCTTGGTTGTAGCTGTCTCTCTGACATTCATGTTAGCACCGCTGTAATATAAAACAAAGTCGTCCACGAAAAGACTACAGGAGACCCCCTGCTTTACAGCAGCAGCAATACCATTGACCTTGACCCCGAAAAGGTCACGGCCATATGCTGCCTTGAGGTTACTCCTAGTTCCTGAGTGTAGGTTGGAATAGTAGTCTTGACACGGACAGCGGACTGCCTGAAGGCTAGAAAGTTCCTGTGAAAATTGTCAATGGCCACGAAGGCCAATCGCATGAAGATCCTCCATGATGCCATGCTGCCACGTTGTGTCATAGGCTTTTTCGAGGTCGAAAAAGACAGCCACAACGTGCTCCTTCTTAAGGAAAGCATCTCTTATGAAGGTCTCCATGCGCACCAAATGGTCGAGGGTGCTGCAGCCCCATCTGAAGCGACATTGAAGGTTGGACAGGTGGTGTCCTGACTCCAGTAGCCAGACGAGGCGGTTGTTTACCAAGCGCTCCATGGTTTTACAGATGCAGCTTGTAAGGGCTATGGGACGATAGTTGTGGGCTTCACTCTGGTCTTTACCAGGTTTGGGAATCGGTATTACTGTCGCCTCCCGCCAAGAGGCGGGGACGACACCCGACTCCCAGATGTTGTTGAAGAGTTGAAGCAACAGTCTCAGTCCATTTTCAGGGAGATGTTTCAAAAATTGATAATGAATTCCATCAGGTCCAACTGCTGTGTCATGCGAGCTTTCCAAAGAACACCTCAACTCATCCATACTGAATGGGGAGTTGTAGTGCTCCTCGCCATCGGAAGAAAAGTCCAAGAGCTTTTGCTCTTTGCGTTCCTTGACCACCCGAAAGCCCGGGAGGCAGTTTGCCAAAGACGAGTTTCCAGCAAAGGTGCGAGCCAATTCTTCACTTATTTCGTCGAGTGATGTGAGAATGGTGCCGTTGTGTTTCAAGTGCTGGACTACAGAAGAATCACCTCCCCATCGTTTGATTCTTCTGATCATTGTCCATACTTTGCCCAACGGCGTGTGCATGGTGATGCTAGAAACAAATTGTCTCCAACACTGCCTCCGCGCTTCTTTGATTGTTCTGCGAGCGCGAGCACGCAGAATTTTATAGAGCGCCAGATTTTCAGCAGTCGGTCTCCTGTGGAATTTACGCTGAGCTTTCTTTCGTTCCTTAATAGCCCTCCTACAGCCGTCATCTAACCATGGAGGCGTCAAACGCTTGGGAGTTGCCGAGGTCTTCGGAACAGTTTTCTCTGCGATCCATCTCAGCATCTCAGTGAAGGCATCGATGTCACTGATGTCTGGAGTGAACTTCTCGCAACATAGGGTCTGGAAGGTGGGCCAGTCGGCTTTACAAAGCCGCCAGCTCCTCTCTCGCTCTATGGGAGATGCCCCCCCACAATTAAGAATAATTGGGAGGTGGTCGCTCCCGCAGAGGTCATCCCAGACCCTCCACGAAAAGTCCAGCGCCAGTTCTGGTTCTACAATGCTGAGATCGATGGCGGAATATGTTCCGTAGCCGGGATGCAAATATGTGTATGAGCCATCGTTCAATACACACAGAGCATGAGCGGCCACAAGGTCCTCAATTCTCTTGCCTTTAGCGTTCCTATTGTCCCCCCCCCCCATAATGGGTTGTGGCCGTTAAAGTCACCCAAAAGTAAATATGGGGACGGTAACTGGTCCATAAGGGCGTCCAGTTCTTGAAAAGTGAGAACGGAGCTCGGAGGAATGTAAATGGAACAGAGAGTTACAGTCTTATGCAGCGTCAGACGAACAGCTACAGCCTGTAGTGTTGTGTCTAACGCCACTGGCGTACACACCACATCACGTCTGACCAAGATGGAGGAGCCGCCAGCGGCTCGGTCTCCATCTGGTGCGTGTTTGTTATGAATGGTGTAGCCTTTAAGACTACAACTGTCAGAAGCTTTTATATAAGTTTCTTGTAGGCAAACAGCGAGTGGATTGAGGTTGCAACAAAGAAGAGACAACTCTTCGATGTTGCTCCTAAAACCTCGGCAGTTCCATTGAATAAGAGATGCACCTGTCACTGTCATTTTGGAGCAGTGACAGGTGTTCTCCCCCTCGCCTTTGGTTTGAGGGAGAGACTTCGACTGCGGGTTTCCACATCTCAGGCATCTCAATATCGGCCAGCGCCCGATATCTATTTGATGTTAAGTTTTTGGAGATCGATGACCCCCTGGACGTTTTGTCCGTAGGGGTCAAAGATCCCTTCGGAACTCGGTCCGACAAATTCTTCTTCTTTTTGGGCATTGCCGGCTCGGCCAGCGTCTGCACCGCAATACTAGTATTACTATTATTACTTTTGATCGAAACCGGCGTCGGATTTGGGACTGGGGTGAAGGCAGTGGGCTTCCCTCCAGTCAACCACGTCAGTTCAGTCTGGCATTCAATTGTCCTGTTGGAGGCTTTGGCTGCCGCAGCATAGCTCTTGGTGATTGGCGAGGGAGTATTCACCTCAGCCAGCCTTCGAGCTTCTGGGTAGCTTAGCCGCTTCTCAGTCTTGATCTGCTGAATTAGCTTTTCTTTTTTCTAGGTGAAAGAAGATCAGTTCTAAATTGTACATCTCTATTTATTCTTTGAGGGTGTTTAAAACAAATGTTATTAAAGGTTTACGTCAGAAGAACGTCTGGGATTATATCAGTACGCTATTTGTGATAGTGCACACTCATGACGACTTTATAGTGCTGTCCCACTGTGATTCCATGCCATTGGCTCCCCGCTAACACCAATCACCTCAGTAAACATCCCGACTTCCGAGGGCTTCCATTTCCGGTCCTCCCTATCAGATTTATTCCACGAAATCTGATCGCTACCATATGCAACTATTTCTCGTTCTCATTCCACCAGACAATCAGCTTGTTTTCTCACGTCGATCTGATTTTCTCCATCTCGACTTTACCCCCCGGCTCCGCACCCCCTCCCCAGCCCTCCACATCCAGTCACTAGCAGCTAGAAAGTCCATCCGCTTCGTTTCAGACACCAGATTGCTGCCATGCCCATCAGACCCACAATATGATGCAGTGTTTTTGTACCGGTGTAGCAGGAAATCGCGAACCCTGTAAATTGCAAATCCCCACTTGAGATTTCCTAGGAAATTGCAAACCCCCATGCCATATATGGGCATGGGGGGTTTGCGATTTCCTAGCAAATGACATATCCCCCCAGGACATCACAAACCCTCTATGTTTGGCAGTCTTTATCCTAATGAAGACATCTTTGTGATAGTCCAGTTCGTAAGTCCGACCGCACATGTGCTGAACACGGCCTTTATTCCCAGATGTCCCCACTGTGGCCATTATAAAGGCAATGTAAAGAGGTGCGGCAATATCCTGGTATTATCCCTCAGTTTCAGGATTGGCAATGTAAAGATGTCGTTAGCAAAATGGCCTTTTTAGTTCCAACTTCAGTCACTGCATAGAGTAAATAGAACCATTTTAATATTCCAAATTCTATTTATCCATTATTTACTAGTGTATTAGTTGAATATTACAAAATGCTACAAAGCATGGGGGGTTTGCGATTTCCAAGAGGGGTTTGTGATTTCCTAGGAAATCGGCAAACACCAGGGTGTGCAATCTCTAAGGCTTTGCGATTTCCTGCTACACCGGGACAAACCAGATGCCATGGCCGAATTGGCAGAGCGCACGTTTCCCGTGCGGAAGGTCGAGAGTCCGAATCCCAGCCAAGTCAAACCACTGACAGTTCGTGATAAACTCATTATCATCATCACCAATCCCTTAACCGCTAGGTTAATTGGAGGCATAAGCGACGACTTTGCAACCAGTTGTCTCCAGTTTCCCCTGTTCTCTACTGCCCTCTGGGACTTGCCAAACGCTGTCCATTCGCTGATGTTGTCTTCCCACCTCTTCCTTTGTATGCCTTATCTTCTTCTCTGATTTATTAGAAAACAGTTATGTACATCCCACGTGGGCCCAAATTTATGGAATTTATGATAAGTAAAAGCTTGCTTCATTTATAATCATATTATAGATTGCACATGCATCCCGTCTTGATATGACGGTAGATGTTGCTGGGACATAAAACCCACCAAACCAACAATATTATGTATCATTATCAAATATGTGTGTGTTGTTGTCTTACAAAGTTACATCATCACAACATCTAAGGTTATATTAGGATGGGTACCGACTTATGACTGCACTCATGGTGATTATATAGTGCTGTCCCACACGGAGACCAGGCCAGTGGCACTATGACCTGATATCCCCCACAATCACATTATCCTGATACTGTGCTAACCAGTACTTGTCCTATCTTATTAATACCGAGCAGCAGGCTAGGTAGCTACAACTTAGTACAAGTATCAATTTTGTAAGTCATTGGTTTGACTATGCTGGGGTTCGAACTCCCAACCTTCGGCACGGGAAGCTCGCGCTCAACCTACTAGGCCACGGTGTCCAGTTTATTTATCAAATAAGTACATATCTAGTTTTCCCCTTAGGTTCAAAACACTACCGTGGCCATGCTCAAAACACTATCCTTAAGTTCAAAACACTGCTTTTAAGTTCAAAACACTACTCTCATGGTGCTGGCAGCCTGGTCTCCCAGTGGGGCAGCACTATAAAGTTGCCATGAGTGTGTACTGTCACAAGTCATCATCCGTTCTGAGATGACAATAGATGTTGCTAGGATGTAAAACAACAACAAACAAACAATCAAACATTGCAGCCCCATCAGCGTAGTCTAATAGGTGGTGAGGTTGCTGCAGCACCATCAGCGTATACTAATACATGTAAATAAGTGGTATATCATACTAGTATGTGTGTCCTGATATGACCTTAGATGTTCCCAGGACGTAAAACTCCCAATAACCAAACGAGGTTACATTTTGCAACATTACACTTACAGCCCCCACTGCCATGTTATGATAGTGTTTTGAACTTGGGTAGTGTTTTGGATGTACGTAGGGGTAGTGTTTTGAACTTAACAGTAGTGTTTTGAACTTAAGTTGAAAACACTACCGTAGTGTTTTGAAGTTAGGTTGTAAACACTACCGCAGTGTTTTCGACAGGGGAGCGTTTTGAACGTCCTACACCGGCGCGAGCTGCTCCGAGCAGCTCCGAGCAGCTCCGAGCATGTGTTATTTACCTATGAAACCATTCCCGCATGTGGCAGAAGAACTCAGTTGTTTTTGGTGCCGGAAGTCTGCTCACCACAACCGCATCAAAATGCCACCGCTGCTGCTAGCTGCTAGCTGGCTGGGTGGCTAGGTGGCTAGTCGCCCAGGAGGCAATGCTGGAAATGCCAAGAAAATAAAAACCTGCATCAATATGACCACAATAAAGGAGCCGGCCGCCGGGCACCAGGGCCGTTGTAAGGCCGCCGTGATTCATCGGCTCAAATTTGGCCTGCCTCAGCAGTTCTATTTGTCGCTTGTTCGCAGATCTTGTTGTGCAATGCAATTTGCGTCATTTAATATGTGTTTTACATGTACAGCCTGCACATTCGGTGTACCTCATACACATAATAGATTTTTATATATAATCAAATTGGACGCACATACATATATATATATATTATATTAATATATATTATATTAATATATATATGCTGGTATGTATTCCTCTGTATATGCATATTTATATGTATATGTATGTGATGTAAGGGAACGGAACATAGCTCAGGCGATCGATCCTGCTCAGTGGACATATTTGCAGTTGGGGCTATTTTCTGTTCAACCAGTGGTTCACAACTGGTTCATCAAAGGTGGTGGTATGTGGTATCCTGTCTGTATGAAAGTGTATGTGAAAGACCCCTTTCTGTTTATCGAAAAGAGTAGCTAGCCTATGTGGTGGCAGCGGGTTTTCGCCAAAGAAATATGTCAGAATGAACTTATGTTTGATATCCGATAGCCGATGATAGAAGTCAATGTGCTCTAGAGGCGTCATTAAATAAAACAAACTTTCTTTCTGTGTGTGATGTATGATATATATATGATATATGTGTATATGATATGTATCTGATATATGTATGATATATATCATATAGCATATATATTATATATATTATATATCATATAGCTCATATCATATATTGTGTACATCATTTACGTCATATATATTCCTTGACTTAGACTATATATATAGATAGATGGACTTCAACAATTCAAGTCTGACCAGATATACCACTTATTTATATCTTGAGTATTCTACTTCAGCCTATACGATCAGACGGGATGGCCGAATGAGTTAGAACGCTTGTCTCCCATGCTGGTAGATCGTGGGGTCGTGGGTTCGAGCCCTGGTCAAGTCAAACCAATGACTTAAGAATTGATACTTGTCGCTTCCTAGCCTGGCGCTCGGCATTATTAGGATAGGACAAGGACTGGTTAGCTCAGTGTCAGGATAATGTGACTGAGAGGGATATTGGGTCATTGTGCCAGTGGCCTGGTTTCCCAGTGGGACAACACTATAAAGTTGTCATGAGTGCACACTATCACAAGTCGGTACTCGTCCTGATATGACCTTAAATGTTGCTAGGACGTAAAACAACAAACAAACAAATCAACCTATACGCCGCAGTGCCTGAGGCGATGATGGCTGACGGGGAACGATTCTGTACACAACCAACGTTAAAGTAAATAGCAGTCGACTAACCACACATGCTAAGCTCCAATACAATCAGAGGCAAAACGCATCCTGACTCTCCAACATTAATATATTCTATAGAATTTTCACGTACTCAACGAATCAATCGCATGTGTGAAGTCCCAATCAACACAGACTGAAATAGAGCATGGTTAGTTAATGAATTAAGAACAACTACATTGAACTCATCATCATCATCATGCTGTCGGTCGCGATGCGACAAAGACTGCTTTCATTACTTGACTGCCGCTCTCCCATTTTTGTGCGGTTGTACATTTCATGAAAGCTAGCTGCAAAAGTGTTGAAGTGCTGCTGGCTTTTGCAAGTTACCAGCGGCACTCTCTCGGGGAGCAAATAGAGGTTTCACACCGGCAAGAACATGTCAAGACAGGCGCAAAACTATTTGTCCCTACCCTCCCCCGAATAACCAGTCTACACTGACTAAAAGAAACCACCCTACCTTGACCCCAGGACCAGACGGGATGGCCGAATGAGTTGAGCGTCCCCCTCCTGTTTTGGTAGATCATGGGATTCAAACCCTAGTCGAGTCAAACAAATGATTTAAGTTAAAGATTGAAGCTGGTCACTTCCTAGGCCAGGCGCTTGGCATTATTAGGATTGGACAAGGACAGGTTGGCTCAACGTCAGGATAATGTGACTGAATGGGTTTGTTTGTTTGTTGTTGTTTACGTCCTAGCAACATCTAAGGTCATATCAGGACGGGTACCGACTTGTGACAGCACGCACTCATGGCAACTTTATAGTGCTGTCCCAGTGGGAAACCAGGCCACCGGCACCATTACCTGGTATCCCACTCAGTCACATTATCTTGACACTGAGCACATCAGTCCTTGTCCTGTTCTAATAATGCCGAGTGCCTGGCTAGGAAGCGACAAGTGTCAATTTTTAGTCATTGGTTTGACTCGACCAGGGTTCGAACCCACGATCTACCAGCACGGGAGATGGACGCTCTAACTGATTCGGCCATCCCGTCTGGTCGGGCAAGGTGCTCATAGCATGGTTTTCCGGTGGGGAAGCACTATAAAGTCACCATGAGTGCACACTGTCACCAATGGGTTAGGCACAATGAGGTCAATAAGCTTTAACCCTTAGCCCTAGATAATATTAGCAGGGGTGGGTGGGATGGCAGTTCAAAGCCAGCTAGTGTCCTGCTGTGGCCATGTCGAAGTGAGCTCACCACCGCTAAGTCAGTCCTTATATAGAGGCGCTGGGGCCAGTAGTTCGAGCGGGTGACCGCAGATGGCAGGTCAGGAAGATAGAGTTAGCATTTCGAAGTCCGAATATATAGACACAAGTCATAAGGTAGTTTTGCCATTACTAGATAGGTGGCAGCATAAGTATTATCTTAATGCTATGAGGCTATGGCGGCGATCGAATGCCAAATTACCCGTGTTGCTGAGCATCACAAACAATTATTTACCGTACGGAAATGTAGCTGGTGGGTGTGTCTCTTTCAGAGTATTCTTTATGGACAAGGTGGCCGGTGCAAAAAGGTCATTCACTATTCAGAAGGAAGTGACAACTGCTCAGTAACCAGGAAGCGGAAAGGAATTCTTGGGTCAGGAGCATAAACATTCCCTCGATATGTAGAATAATGAATTCATCATCACAATATGGCGCGACCATCTGGACTTGACCTCAGATGTTGGTAGAACAGTTTATGCATCGGAACATACCTGTTTTTTTTTCAGCGCCGAGGCACTGGTCTTCCGCCGTTTACATTACATGGTAAATACGTAGATCATCGGGTTGCTAGGACGTAATGCAACAACATACATGCGTACAATCTGACGCGACAAAAACTGAATGGATTAAACTTAAAGTTGTGTAATACAAATTGTCTCTGCAGTATTTTTGTTACTGATACATATTTTAGGTTGATTGTTGTAATCTATCCTGCATATCAAAAACTTAAATCGTCAAGTGCTTTGGTTTTGAAAATGCTATGTTTTCATCGGACTAGGCAGCTTTAGCTGTATATTTTATTACCACCTATAAAACTGTGCAACTGACACAATAAGATGAACTACCATTCTTCTTTATTATTGATAAAGGTCTGGCAAACAGAATGCCACGCACACTATAATATGAAATTGTTTGTTTGTTGTTGATTTACGTCCTAGCAACATCTAAGGTCACATCAGGACGGGTACCGACTTGTGACAGTGCGCACTCATGGCAACTATATAATGCTGCCCCACTGGGAAACCAGGCTGTCGGCACCATGACCTGGTGTCCCACTCAGTCACATTATCCTGACACTGAGCACACCAGTCCTTGCCCTGTCCTAATAATGCCGAGTTCCTGGCCAGGAAGTGACAAGTATCAATTTTTAAGTCATTGGTTTGACTCGACCAGGGTTCGAACCCACGATCTACCAGCATGGGAGACAGACGCTCGGGAGACAGACGCTCTAACTCATTCGGCCATTTCCGTCTGGTCCTATAATATGAAATATGTTTGTTTAATTACATAAAAACAACACGTGGAAACTGTTTACATCCTATCGTTTTATACATTCATCTAAAAGTGAGTTTTTTAAGCACAGTTTAGTTACTTTTATTCATGCTTCGCGGAAGACAGGCCGATGATAGTAAAGGGGTGATAAACGCACCAAAGCTCCATTAATGACCCCGGTAACTCATATACATTTATCTGAGAAATAAGCTCAGTGTTTACGACACTGGTCCTATTTCCGGTTTGACATTTTAATGTGACTATCTACATGCACGACGCAGTGCACTGTTGATAAATTCGTTTCAAACACCAAATTAACTTTGGACTATGTTGGTAGAAGTGAGAACTGTGATGTTATGCATGCAATATGCAACACCATTGTAGTGGGGAGAATACATTAAAGTAAGCAAAACAATAAGTTGTTGTCATGGAAACTCTGTATTGCGGATATATTTCAAAAGTCTGAGTGGCATCAATCTCCGATTCTCACATATCCAAAACCTGATACGATGGCCAAATCGGTAGAGCGCAGCCTTCCCGCGCAGAAGGTTGGGAGTTCAATTCACAGTGGAGATAAACTAATGACTTGCACAATTGATACTTGTCGCTTCCTAGCCTGGCGCTCTGCATTAATAGGATAGGACAAGGGCTGGTTAGCTCAGTGTCAGGATAATGTGAGGGAATGGAGTATCAGGTCATGTTGCCAGTGGCCTAATTTCCTAGTGGGACAGCACTCTATGACCTTAGATGCTGTGAGAACATAAAACCTAAACCAGAATGAGTTAGATATGGGTGATAATATAGGCACGATAAGGATAGTTGAAACATGACTTCCGACATTTTTCCGAGATTCCCTTACAGATCTATGGGAGAAGATCCGCGTTTTCGCGGAAATTCGCCGTCGGTGTAATAATCCAGACAAAGAAACACTGTACAGTCAATCTGCCACAGGTCTCATTAGAACGCAACAATGCCACAGTCGGCGGGTATCTGCCAGGGGTCAGATAAGCATGTGGTTAAATGTGGCCACACTCCGACACATCACAGAGGCAGCACCGCCGTCGTACCAGGTCACGGGTCGGTGCCTCGGGCCTGATTGATTGGTTGCTTGTTGGAGTATTATGTCCTGACAACATCTAAGGTCATATCAGGACGGGTACTGACTTGTGGCAGTGCACACTCATGGTGCCTTTTATAGTGCCGGCCCACTGGGAAATCAGGCCACCAGCACCATGAACCGATATCCCACTCAGTCACATTGTTGTGACACTGAGCTAACCAGTCCTTGCCCTATCTTATTAATGCTGAGCGCGAAGCTAGTATGTGACAAGTGTCAATTTAGTAAATCATTGGTTTGACTCGACTATGAATTGAATTGCCGACCACCCGCACGGAAGGCCTGCGCTGTATCGATCAGGCCTCCGCGCCCGGTGCCTCCGGGCTGAAATGAACTTCTATATCTTTGCTAGGATACAAAACCCCAACAAACAACAACAACAATATAAACTTAAACCAAAGATTTAAGTCATTTATACTTGTCGCTACCTTAGGCCTAATGTTCGACATGCTACATTACTAGGATACTGGATGGCTCAGGATCAGGATAATGTGACTGGGTTTAGGATCGAGATCTCAGTGAGGCAGCACTATGAAGCCGCCTTGGCTGTTGGATGTCACCAGTCAGTGTCATCATTACTGCAGATGTCCTTGCATTGCTTTGCTCTGTTTTGAAACACTGCCCACACTGCGAGATTCATGTACAGAAACAGAAACACTAGTGCATTAAACTTAAAGCGGCTGTCACACATCACCGGATTTAACAATGGACACAATTGTCTAGTCCGGTGATGATCGGGCTTGATGAGTATAAAAATGTATTAAAATGTGTCAAAATGTTGCGATATCGGGTCGATGGCCGCTGGACAAACGGACATGAAATGGACATGAAACAGACATGAACGGATAACCAACAGACGGTAAGCAGACTAAACGGACTCAAACCGGACAAGAACCATAGACGTCAATCCGGCGGCATCCGTTCCAAGTTTTGTGCATGTTCAAAACTTGTACCGGATTGGGCCAGATATCAATGGATATCAACGGATATGCAACAGATATGCGATGGAGACAAACCAGACTTTGCCAGATATCAACAAACTTTGTTCGGTTTCTTTCAGTTTCCCCGATCCGGTGATGTGTGACAGCGCTTTAACCAGGACATTGTCTATTGGTTTCTGAATATTACAAAACCCTTGACTGTCGTTCACTGACAGTCGAGACATCTATGGAGTCGGGCGAGGGTAATACTAATACTGCCAAGGTTGAGGGGCTGCACGTGGTGGCCGAATTAGTAGAGCGCAGGCTTCCCATACGAAAGGTCGGGCCAAACCACTGATTTACAAAATTGATACTTGTCACTACCTAGCCTGGGGCTTGGGATTACTAGGATAGGGCACAGACTGGTTCGCTCAGCAGCAGGATAATGTGACTGAGGGTGAAATTTGGTCATGGTAACGCTGGCCTGGTCTCCAAGTGGGGCAATACTATAAAGTCACCATGTGCGCGCACTGAAACAAGTGGGTACCCATCATGATATGACCTTAGATTTAACCAGGAAGTAAAACCCTAACAAACAAGACAAAGTTGAGAACTTTCTCAATTAAGCCCTAGACTGCCTCCTCTCATTCACAAATAGTTAATTACAGAGTGCCATTGACACTGACATTTCGGATATACCTAAACAATGTGTTCTAATGAAAGCCAACAAATTGACATGCAATGAAACCTGGCAGTAAAGTTATTGTGACAGCCGAATGCATATAGAAATCTGGTAATGAAATCACTATTTTTGTGTTGGAATCGTTCAACATGCAATTCCATAATTTTCCACCAACTTTGTTTTTCGTGTAGACGGGCGCATACAAATAAATTATGATGATTGCTACCTTGCCTCATTCTCGGCATTAGTAGTACCCGACGCGGTGGTTGAACCGGTAAGGACCTAGGCATCCAGTGCGGAAGGTCGGGCGTTCTAATTTCAACTGAATCAAGCCACTGGCGTACAAAATTGATTGTTGCCATTACCTAGCTTGCCGTTCGGAATTTCTAGGATAGGGCAACGAATGGTTAGCTTGGTATCAGAATAATGTGACTGGTTGGGAAACCGATTCATGGTTTGGACATGACCTTAGATGTTGACATTATTAGAATGGGATAGCTTCAAACAGTGATCCACAACTGGTTTATCAAAGGCTGTGGGATGTGCTGTGCTGTCTGTGGGAAAGTGCATATAAAAGACCCCTTGCTGCTTCTCAGAAAGAGTAGTCTGTGTGACAGCATCAGGCTTGCTCCAAATAAATATGCCAGAATGACCATATGTTTGACGTCCAATAGCAGATGATACACAAATCAATGTGCTCTTGAGGCGTAATTAAATAAAACAAGCTTTACTTGCTACTTTTCAGATTGGAATAAGGACTGGTTGGCACAGTGTTACCCATATCACTTGGCCGTCCTGATATGACCTTATATGTTGCTAGGACGTAAAACAACAACAAACAACCCTCTTGCCTTCCACCAATACCATCACCAGCACATGACCAACTCTACCACTACCTCAACGTCGACCACAGCTTCTACCTCTACCACCTCTACCACTTCCACCACCTATAAGTTATAACTATTCTCCTCCACCACCTCTAGTACCACTACCCTACACCAAACACAACACACCACACACCACCCCTGTACACCAAGTCCCCACCACACCAACACTGCCCCTCGACCACCACAGACAACCACACACCACCACCGTCACCACCGTCACCACCATCACTATCTGACTTAAAAATTGATACTTCTCGCTTCCTAGCCAGGCTCTCGGCATTATTAGGATAGGGCAAGGACTGATTGGTTCAGTGTCAGCATAATGTGATTGAGTGGGATGTCAGGTCATGAGTGCACACTGTCACAAGTTGGTATCCGTCCTGATCTGACCTTAGATGTTGCCAGGACGTCAAACTCCAACAACGAACAACCAACCATCACAATATCACACCACAACACACACCACACACCACCATACCACCATACCACCCCACACACGTCCACCCCACACACCACCACCATACCACCCACACCCACCACCACCATACCACCACACACCACTACCAAACACCACTACACACCACACCACACCACACCACACCCTTGTGTCTGTGTAGAGCAGCACCCAGTGGCCATCCTGTAATGCCCCTCTGAATGCAGTGAGGAGGGAAGCCTGCCCTCATGACGCCGAGTGCCTGGGGGTACGCCGGGTACCAGAGGACGCGATCACAGTGCAGGGATGAGAGGATTAACTTCCGGCGTGAGACAAAGCCCCTGGAGCAGGCATTGAACCCATGATCATCAGGTCAGTGGGCCACTTACTAACTCCTAATTCATTGTAGCCAGACGGATGCATACTCAGTCTTCCCTTCTTTCTTTCTTCCCTTCTTTCTTTCTTTCTTTCTTTCTTTCTTTCTTTCTTTATTCTTTTAGTTCCTTTCGCTGCCTTTCTTTCTTCTTGATTAATTATTGATGATGGAAATTATACACTGACTGATCTGCGTGTGTTACTAGGTGAGGATGGAGGTTCTGGTGTTTCGTTGAGGTATTTAAAAATAGTATATTTACTTAGTTATATTGGTGAATTTATGTATTCATATATATAATATTGCCGTGGGTGTGATGAAAATGGGAAATACTGCGCCTAGAGCGGGACTCGAACCCACATCTCTTTGCATTCCGGGCCAGTGTGCTAACCATTACACCACCTAGGCTCCCTGATATCAACACACTCCCCACGCCTACCTGTCTATGTGGTTACTTGCCTGAGAGGTCAGTGCAGACCACTACACTATGCATATACATATTTTTAATATTTTATTATTGGTGTGGTGTATTTAGTTGACAATGCGTCCAAGTCGGTGGAACAATCATTCCGGTGTTTGAGATTGTCGGTTCAATCTGCGGTCGCCACAAAACAAAGACTTGCAAAAATTGGCATGGGCTTGACACTCGGCATTAGAAGCAACAGTGGAACATCATTGGATTGACACAGCTGGGGATCAACCCCATCTGAGAAGCACGCGCTCTACCCATTCAGCCACCCCGTTCGATATGGCAAATCTAAGAACAAATAATTTTTCAAAGGGAGATAATTCCGTGAGCTGAAGCATTTACCATGAACGCATTCAGGGTATACCTCAGAGTCGACTCCAAGTCGTTCGAGTAGGAGGCGAAAATGACAAATTCCGCCTCCAAAATGTGTTATGCATTTAAAACAGATAAATAAGTATGTGTGATTCTAATGAATAATAACTAGCTTAACTTTGCGAAAAAACACAAATTTGCTGCTCAAAATATTGGGTTGCGCATGCGCACCGAGTAACCAGGAAGTACATGTCATGGATGCATCCTTTTTCGAGGCACCCAACTGCTAAAACGCCGTTCAGAGTAGCGCAACATTTGGAATGCCTCCGAGGCGCCTCTAAGACGCCTCCGAGGTGCCTCCGAGGCATGCAGTTGAACGCGGCGCAGGCTTCTGTTACACCTGCGAAGTGGAGAGCAAACATGCGGGGAATTGTTAGTGATGCGGTGCTCTGAAGCAAGGATAATAGCCATACAGGCAACCTCACCTTGAAACATAATATTATATTAATATATTGATCTTTGTTTCCTGGACAGAGAGGGTCGACCACGTCCGCGACCAGTTCTCCAAGGTCGCCGGGGAGGGGGTCGGTGCAGGTAGGGGCGGGGAAGGAGGTCCGGTAGGGCTGCAGAGAGGGGGGTAACAAACTCAGCGGGCACCTGGGGGGGAGCTCAAAGTCGGGCTCGGACTCAGCAGAGGTGTGTAGGTCGGGGAGGTGGCCAATATAGGCACTGTTGCCAGCCGCGGGGCCGGGGGAGACGGGGGTGGGGGGGGCGCGCGGTGGCTAGAGTTTTCCACGCATCCCCACCCCCCGCACAGGCGGGTGGCGACGCGGGGTCGGCGACATCTGAGAGGCGGCAGTAGCAGGGACAGGGCGTGTCGAGTATCCGGCTGTGGCGACTGCTGGCGGTGTGGCGACGTCTGTGTTTATTACTGGGGTGACCTAATGGAGCGGCATGGCGGCATCTGATAGGGGTGCGGCGGCATCTGATAGGGGTGCGGCGGCATCTGAGGGAGGTGCGGCGGCATCTGAGGAGACTGGGGTGCCAGAGGTCATGTAACCGCATGCACAGTCTTTGGAGCTGGCGTGAAGGGCGGCATCTGGGGTGCCCAGGGGGGCCCAGGGATGCTGCGGCAGGACCCATGGGGGGCCATTGCCAATGGCAGTGAAGATGATAGCGCCCTGCGGGGTGGTGGTGGCATGGTGGTGGCAATGGCCAACCACATCAGGGATGGGTCTGCGGTCACGGGGCGCAGCGTGGACAGTACCTTTTGGGGGCTGCGGGGCGCAACGCCGGTGCTCGGGGCTGTGGGGCTTGGATGGCGGAGAGACAGGCTACTGTCTGGGTGGCACTGGGGGGGAGGAGCACCGCCAATGGATCAATAATCCAGCGAGGGGCTCCCCGACATCGCGGGCTCACGGTTCTTCTTTGCATGGAAGATGGCTTCGCTGTGGGTCAGGAGGATGCGCCTGACTTTGGCACCAGTAGGCACAGGCGTGGCATGGCCTGATCGCCGTGTGCCTCGCCAGCCACCGCCGTGCGGTCACAGGATGCGGGGTCGCGGTTCCACGCAAAGAAGGGCGTGCTGTGGGCCTCTCTGGTGTAGGAGGTCCGTGCATCGGCCTGGAAGGTGTGAGGTGCCTCTGCTGCGAGCTGACTCGGTGGCCCGGGAGGTGGAGGTCGCACCCTAGGCGGCCGTCAGGGAGACGATGAGGGCCTCTAGGCGGATGGCGTTGATGCCGATGGGGTAGTGCCATCCATCGGGGAGCCTACCCATGATCCAAGTGAACACCATCTCGGAATAACGGCAGACGGTAGGCCAGGGAATGGTTAAGTTGTCCCTGAGAATGGTTATGGTGTGGTGGGTGAGAGCAGGGATGGAGTCTGAAGGGAAAGAAGGGTGGGACTCGACCATCCGAAGGGCGAGGTTGTACTCCTCCTTGGATGCCTCCCCCTGCCTTCCCCTCCGCCACCCTCTCCACCAGGTCGTGGGGAAAGATGTAGCCTGCAGGAATACCTTTCCGCTTTCAGCTGTCTTGCGCCTTGGCGGACTCGAGGATCTCGCGGATGGCCTCGGCAGTGGTCGTCGGCGTGTGGGCGACCAGGTTGTAGAGCGCGGCTGTCCTGGAGGCGGCAGCGGCGGGAGGGGCGGCAGGCTTCCAGCCCAGGCGGGTGGCGGGTGGCGGGGCAGGGCCGGCGACATCTGAGAGGTGGCGCACGGCGGGAGCAGGGGCAGGGTGGGTCGAGTATCCGGCTGTCGCGACTCCTTGCAATGCGGCAACATCCGTGTTTATTACTGGGGTGACGTAACGCAGAGGCGTGGCAGCATCTCAGAGGGGTGCGGCGGCATCTGAGGAGACTGGGGTGCCAGAGGTCATGTAATCGCTTGCACAGTCTTTGGAGCCGGCGTGAAGGGCGGCATCGGGGGGTGCCCGGGGCAACCCGGGGATGCTGCAGCAGGACCCAGGGGGGGCCAGGGATGGGCCTGCGGTCACGGGGCGCAGCGTGGACAGTACCGTTTGGGTGCTGCATGGCTGCGGGGCGCAACGCCGGTGCTCGGGGACTGCTGGGGGGGGGGGGGGAGGAGTGCCGCCAATGGATCAATAATCCAGCGAGGGGCTCCCTGCCATCGTGGGCTCACGGTTCTTCTTTGTATGGCAGATCCCTTCGCTGTGGGTCAGGAGGATGCGCCTGACTTTGGCACCAGCAGGCGCAGGCGTGGTATGGCCTGATCGGCATGCGCCTCACCAGCCGCCGCCATGCGGTCACAGGATGCGGGGTCGCGGTTCCATGCAGAGCAGGGCATGCTGTGGGCCTCTCTGGTGTAGGCGGTCCGCGCATCGGCCTGGAAGGTGTGAGGTGCCTCTGCTGCAGGCCGACTCGGTGGCCCGGGAGGTGGAGGTCGCGCCCTAGGCGGCCGTCAGGGAGACGAGGGCCTCTAGGCGGATGGCATTGATGCCGACGGGGTAGTGCCATCCATCGGGGAGCCTACCCACGATCCAAGTGAACACCGTCTCGGAATAACGGCAGATGGTAGGCCAGGGAATGGCTAAGTTGTCCCTGAGAATGGTTATGGTGTGGTGGGTGAGAGCAGGGATGGAGTCTGAAGGGAAAGAAGGGTGGGACTCGAGCATCCGAAGGGCCAGGTTGTACTTCCTCCCTGGATGCCTCCCCCTGCCTTCACCTCCACCCCCCTCTCCACCAGGTCGTGGGGAAAGACGTAGCTTGCAGGAATACCTTTCTGCTTTCCGCTGTCTTGCGCCTTCGCGGACTCGAGGATCTCGCGGATGGCCTCAGCAGTGGTCGTCGGCGTGTGGGCGACCAGGTTGTAGAGCGCGGCTGTGGCGGAGGCGGCAGCGGCGGGAGGGGCGGTAGGCTTCCAGTGCCAGGCGAGGCGCTGGTACTGCGGGTGAAGCGCCGGTGGGGCGGCATGCCCGGGAGGCGGCAGGCCGGGCGGCAGGCAGGGGGGATGGCAGGCCAGGGGGTGGCACCTGTGGGGTGGCATAGGCCATGGAGACCGGTGGGGCGCTGGCCGGTGGGGCGGCATAAGCCACGGAGACCGACGGGGCGGTGGCCGGCGGAGGTTGTGCGGCAGCTGGAGTCAGTTGGGCGGAGGCGTGGGTGATGGCCATCACCTCCACAATCCCGGCGAGGCGTTCCACGGTGCAGGCGGTGGCATCCATTGTCTCCTCGGCGGTTGAAATCCTGTGGGTGGCCGCTGAAGGGCGGCACGAGGAGCAGGATGTCGTAGAGGTGGAGTCTGGAACGGTGGTGTCTGGCAATCTCCTGGTGCCGGTGCGGTCGGCAGCGCGGACTCACCTCGGCCGATTGACGGCATGGTGGTTCGCGGAGGATTAGGCCAAAGCAAAAAGTGAGTGCTGCTGGAGGAGGCTGGAGGTGGAGAAAAACATTTTATTGGTGGCTGGAGGCAGGGGTGGGCTGCATTATAAGGGGAGGGCGGGGGGTGTATGATATAACTGGGGCGGGGGGGAACTGAGAAGGGGGTGGGTCCTCCACCGCCGCGAATCAAATGCAATGCAAGCATTATGACCAATGTTATCTAACTGGTATGGGAATGCAGTATTTAACAACTATACACATTCATGCCATGTAAGTGTCGTGGGGGGGTGATGAAAATGGGAAATATGGCGCCTAGAGCGGGACTCGAACCCACATCTCTTTGCATTCCGGACCAGTGTGCTAACCATTACACCACCTAGGCCACCTGTCTATGTAGCTCCTTGCCTGAGAGGTCACTGTGGACTACTTCATAAGCTATATATGTAATTGTGTAATTGTTAAGCCCTAAAAAGTATATTTCACATTATATATCGTTCCCCTTTCGAAAACATGAAACTTTAGAAAAGAGATTAGTAAGGACAATTGCCATTGTTGCTACTGATTGACTACTACCCATGCCAGAATATCATATTCCGCTTACTCCAGTGTAACAACAATGGCATTAAATATGCATGAGGTATGAAATGTACGTTGGTTCGAGTTTACGTCCTGCCAACATCTAAGATCATATCAGGATGTGTACTGATTTGTGAAAATGCGCACTCATGTTGATTTCATAGTGCTGCCCCACTGGGAGATCAGGCTGTTCCCGATTTCCCCGTTGAGCTCATTATCCTGACACTGAGCTAACCAGTCCTTGCCCTATCCTAGTAAATGCAGAGCGCCAGGCTAGATATTGACAAGTATCAATTGTATAAGTCATTGGTTTGACTCGACCGGGAATCGAACTCCCAACCTTCCACACGGGAAGCCTCCGCTCTACCAATTCGGCCACCGCATCTGGTGAAATGGACGTAGATATGTCCGAATTATGTATGGTCATGTAATGGAGTATGCGCTACATGATATATATGTGATGTATAACGCATTATACAAGTATAAATGCTATTGGGACATAAATACTTTGCTACTTCCTCCATCGGCGCATTGGTGGAGTGCCCCCCCCCAACTGTCCGGGAGTTGTATATGGGTGGCCCCCCCCTCGCGCCACACACACTGGAGGAATTTGTTCATATATATATATATATATATATATATATATATATATATATATATAATGAGACTGTCTCAAAAGGTGCTAAGCAATATCGACAAAACCTTGTCCATTGTAACGATTAACATACTATCTGCTTATGGATTTGCTCAGGTAAACTGATTTGTTTTTTACATGGCGTTTCATAATCCCAATAGAATACATATTGATTTGAAGCAAATGTCCTTGTGTTTTCAGTGTAACCGTTTCTGTGCTGTTTTGTGTCCGTAGTTACAATAGACAAAAAAAAGAGAGATATCACCTTTTGAGAAGGGCTCATATATATATATATTTTACCTCGGTAAACAGCCTCAGGCTAGCCTCAGGCTAGGGAGAGGTAAGCACGTCCGGTACCAGCAATTAGCATATACAACTCACGACTGGATAACGTGTCGTTGGGTTGCTCCGGCAAAATTAGTCTACATACAAGCAAATACGCAGTAAGTATAATAAAAACTGTGGTTAGCTTAATTATGATGCATTAGAGCATCAATATGGAAAGTTTAGACTTTCGTTGGTCCAATTTGGACGAGTTATTTGGTTATAAACAACCAAGGATAGAACACTCGAGTGGGTTTCTCGAAGGAACCAAACCGGTCATTAGCGGTTATGTCAACACCCGGGTCACCGTGTGACTATGGGTAGAGATGTGGGTTTCGCCCTATCTCATGTGGAAATTCTCTCGTACTCTAATAGAGAGTAATGTTGGAGATGCTCCTGGGTTTCTTTTATAGACTCCCCTAGACAAAACTTTTTCAGGCGTTTCTCCGAGTTTCGTAGCATTTTCTCCAACTTGTTGACGTAGTAGTCACAGGTGGGAGAAGTGTGCGGAACAGAGGGATGGGCGGGCCGATACACTGGTCCCGACCCCGCGTAAGGTTTGGGCTTGACCCACAACCCACGCACAAATTTAGCTTATTACGCCTGTGTTATAACGGTATAAACACGTTCTCTAACACCAATAGATGTCCAAATGAGTTTGAAACAACCATATTGTGACATATATATATACCGGGACTGACCAAAAATTTTTGTTTCAGCTCCCGATGGCCACGAAGCGGAGTAAGCGCGGTGCAGCAGCAGCCGAGGGGCGTGTTCCGAGTGGAGTGGACGAGGAGTACGACTCCTCACCTGTGTTGTCGGCAGGGCCGTCGACACAGCCCCGGGCGCATATCCTCTCCGACCCGGACGAGGACGCAGTGCCTGATGTGCCTGCGCCTCCAGATTGGGAGGCTCGCTTTGCACGATTGGAAAGCCACATCTTGACTGCCAAATCGCCTGTGTCTCGGAAGCGGCGTAGGCCGAGTGTCCAAGAGGATTCGTTTGAGGATTTCTTGGACACAGACTCGGCGGTGGAGCTTAAGGCTCCTCCTCCTCCTTCTCCTAAACGGAGGAAGAAGAAGAAACAGGTGATTTCTTCGGGTGATGAATTCACCAAGGAGCGGGCAGAGTCTGGTTTGCGCAAAAAGCGGAAGACTAAGTCCAAAAAGAAGAAGAGGAAGAGGAAATATTCTTCTTCTGAGTCGTCCACTGAGTCTACTTCTACGGAATCAGACTCAGACACCGTATATGAAGGGGTCTATGCGGACATTGGCACTAAAGTGGCTAAGAAGGTGGAGAAGCCAAAGGCTAAGCGGGTTAAAACCACTACGCTTATGCGCGAGACCGTGAATGGTCATTTTCGCACGTTCAAACCGGCGGAGGTTATCTCCAAGTTAGGAGATGAGTTAACAGGCATAAAGGGTGTTCCCAACTCCATCATTAAAGAAATGGATCGGGATGTCAATATGACGGATGACCGTAAGAAGTTTGAGGATGTGTTGCACACAGTGCATAAGGCAGTGTTGGCTACCCTAACAGCTATTGTTCCTGTGGCTAATAGGATGCAGAGTGAAAATAAGTTCTCGTCTTTGGCTAAGACAATGGACAAAGGCATTGCAGTGCTAGCGGCGGCAGGTAATTACCTGTCGTTTCGAAGATATGAAAATGTCTTCAAGTCAGTTTGCACAGATGCTGGCAAAGAAGTGGCTCGCTCTAAGAAGGTTACCGATAATGAGGGGAAGGAGTTTACGCTCTATCTTGCTCCAGAGCCGATTAAAGGGAAACCTTTAGATAACACCAAGATGTTTGGCGGTCAACTACAATACCTCTATAAAGAGGTAGAGACTGCAGCCAAGAGTGGCAAAAACATGGATGGCAAGAAGAAACAGGAAGTTCCTCGTTTCAAAAAGTCACGAGGGGATTTTCGTCCACGACGGTTCACCAGAGGAACCAGACCGAGTTCAAACTTCGGTCAAGGGTTTCGGGGCCGGGGCGCTCGCCCAGGCTGGACCGACAACACCGCACGGCCAATAGGCCGAGGGTTCAACTCGTCGAGACCTTTCCCCAGGGGCGGGTCCAAGTAGAGGTCCAAACACAAACTTTACAAGTCCCTGAAGCCTCTAAAAACACACAAACTGTAAGCAACTTTGTGGCTGGTAATATTAGTAATCATATTTCTGAGTGGCACAAAATTACTAGTGACCAAGAAATTATAAAAATAGTTAGGGGTGTTCACATTCCCTTTACACAAATTCCTGTACAAAGTATAATACCTTTTCCATATAACATTCAACCAGTTGAACGAGACGCACTAACTAAACAGGTACATAAATTCTTTGAGAAAGGAATTATACAAAAAGTGACACACTGTTCAGGACAGTTTATTTCAAACATTTTCTCGAGACCGAAGCCTAATGGTGATGTTCGAATGATCCTGGATTTAACAATCCTTAATAAAAGGGTGGAATATCGACATTTTAAAATGTTCTCTCTAGATACGGCACGAGATCTGATTACACCAGATGCGTGGATGGCTAGTGTTGATTTACAGGATGCATATTATACGCTTCCCATAATGGAACAATACCGAAAATTTCTTCGATTTATTTGGGATAACCAACTCTATGAGTTTACCTGTATGCCGAATGGCTTAGCTTGTGCGCCACGTTTATTTACTAAATTGCTTAAACCTGTTTTCTCGGTAATGGCGAGGAAGGGTCATATAATGTTTCCATACATAGATGATTCTTTTATTATAGCATCAACACAAATTGGTTGTGTGAATGCAGTTTTGGATTTATGTGCATTACTCACTAAATTGGGGTTTTATGTACATCAACAAAAGTCAGTGTTTAAACCAACAAAACAACTCAAATGTTTAGGGTTTATTCTGGATACACAGTCCCTTACAGTGTCGATAACAGAACAAAAACTAATTAAGTTTATGACTACAGCGACTCAGCTTATTAAGTTATCAAAGCCAAAAATTAGACAGGTTGCTGTTCTTATTGGCATAATGACCTCATATGCACCTGCTGTGTTATATGGGAAGGCCCATATTAAGTCGCTAGAAATAGATAAAAATTTAGCGTTAACACGAACTAAAGGCAATTTTGAGCGAAAGATGTTTATTTCGCAAGAAGGGTTACAGGATATTGGATGGTGGATGCAACATATAGCAAGTTCACCAAATCCAATCCGCATGGCGGAACCTAATACAGTAATTACTACTGATGCTTCGTTAGAAGGTTGGGGAGCTCATCGAGATGGGGTCACAACAGGAGGTAGATGGCTTGATGATGAAAAATCAGACTATATTAATGCACTAGAATTGCGTGCTATTTATCTGGGCTTACGTAGTTTAGTAAAGATAAATAAATCACAGGTTAGAATACTAACTGATAATACTACTGCCATGGCATATATTCGTAACATGGGTGGAACCAAATCAAAGTCTTGCAATCAGTTATCTAAACTGATTTGGAACTGGGCACAGGCTCAACAAGTCTGGCTGACTGTAGCGCATATTCCAGGGTCACAAAATACACTTGCAGATTATAAAAGTAGAAATTTCCATGACCATTTAGAGTGGTCTCTCTCTACACCTTTGTTTAACTTCGTTTGTGAAAAATGGGGTACACCTGAAGTTGACTTATTTGCATCACGAAATAATAACAAGTTACCCTGTTATGTTTCTTGGCATCCTGAACCGGATGCTTGGAAAGTAGATGCGTTTGCTATTACCTGGGAAAATAATTATTTTTATATTTTCCCACCATTTAGCATTATCAGCCGAGTAGTGAGAAAAATCGGCTTGGAAGGGACACATGCGATACTGGTGGTGCCCGATTGGGACACGCAACCTTGGCTGCCAGCAGTTTCACAACTGGCAAAAGATCGTATACGATTCCCAAGAAAACTCGGGAATCTGACGCACCACGGACCGCTAGTGGTTCACGGCGACGTGTCAACGACGCCCCTATTGGCATTCCTTTTCTAAGGAAGCAGCTACAGCAATTTGGATTGGACAGAATTACTGAGGATAGGATAGTATCGGATGCCTGGAGGCCAGGAACTGTCAAAATGTATACAACCTATTTAAAGAAATGGGGTGTACATTGTTTGTTAATGAAAGTTAAGCCAACAAATCCAAAGATTTCACAAGTAGCTCGGTTTCTTCGTTCTCTAGAGGATGAAGGACTTTCCTTTGGATCGATTAATGCGGCGAGGTGTGCGTTATCAATTATATTACCTAGAATTGATGGCGAAACAGTTGGAAAACATTATGTTATTTGTTATTTACTTCGTTCAATTTATCAAAGGAATCCTCCAAAACCAAAGTATAGTCGGTTTTGGGATGTTTCTATAGTATTTAAGTTGTTTCAGGCTTGGCCTCACAACTCGTGGTTAGATATAAAACAGTTAGGTTTTAAGGTCGCGGTCCTGTTATTGTTAGTAACCGGACACAGAGGACAGACGATTGTTGCTTTATCCTTAACTGGATTAGAAATAGACAAGCAACAAGCTACGTTTGATTTAGAAAAATTGCTTAAATCGAACACGTTAGGTGACCCTTTATCAACGGTTCACTTAGACTGTTTTCCGAATGATCGGAAATTATGTGTTGTGTCGGCCATACGGGCTTATATATACAAGACAAAGGATTTACGTGCATCACAACAACTATTAGTGAGCTTTATAAAGCCACATAAGGCGATTTCACGAGACACACTTGCCAGATGGACAATTACGGTGTTGAAATTGGCTGGAGTGGATACGAGTAAATACTCTTCCCACTCAACTAGAGGAGCCATGGTCTCCAAGGCACGGGTGCTTGGTATTTCTGTGAAAAGAATACTAGCGCATGCAGGCTGGAAGACGGCTAAGTCGTTTGCAAAACATTATAATAAACGACTAGAAAAGCCTACCGGCGTTGCAAAGCGTCTTCTCGCCAACTAACAAGAATAGGTGAGAACAAAAATTTAGAATGTTATAATAATAAGAAAGAATGATATTAAGGATAAAAATGAATTATGTAAAGGTCTCCCTAGCCTGAGGCTAGCCTGAGGCTGTTTACCGAGGTAAAATAGTATAGTTATACGAGTCTTACCTTGGTACAGATGATGGATAACTGTTGTTTTACCGAGGTATAAGCCTCGGATAGATGTGGGCTAGGGCCCTCCCGCCACACCCTGCCACATCTATTCCGTTGGTGTACCTTTTCGGTAAAGTAATAGTATCCATTGTTTGAAAGTCATTTTTATCCTCAATAAGTAGGTTAAGATTGCTGGTACCGGACGTGCTTACCTCTCCCTAGCCCACATCTATCCGAGGCTTATACCTCGGTAAAACAACAGTTATCCATCATCTGTACCAAGGTAAGACTCGTAT